>OY856409.1:1682443410-1682620910 GCA_963693085.1 Alisma plantago-aquatica | reverse complement strand
ACAAATCGGATAACGGTGGCTTCATTCGCAAGCAAGGTTGACGGAGGCATGGCGGCCCTTGCAGATTTGGATACCAACAACTTCATAGGATGATTTTGTTGATGAAGATGGAGACGGCTCCAAAAAGAGGCGGAGATGGAAAAACTCCTGCGTGCAGCCATCAGCAGCACCTGGCGGCGGCGGCCGGCGCCCACAATGGGAGGCATCTCTCTACTGTGCTCTCTCTCTCTCTCTCAGGGTTAGGGGCAGCGCAGGACCGGCTGCTCTGATATCATGTGGAAAAACAATATGAGTGGAGAGAACCCCAAATGTGTAGAGTGTTTTCTTATTGCTTGATAGATAGGAGGCAACCACCCTTTCCTATAAATAGGATAAGGGAGAAGCATATAGACACTTAGACAAACCCTAATGGGCCAATGACAATTGGATCCATGTTACAAAATAAACTAAACAGAACTTAAGTAAAAGACTAAAACACTTAAGTAAATAGACATTCTAACAAGGTTTACATGAACTTTTGAAAGTGGGTCGTTTGTTTCCTTAGCAAGTCTAGTGAACTGAATATAAATCATTTCAGAAAAGTGACAAGAGGTGATTGTTTTAAGACTCTTTCATATGTTTGTCTCCCTAAATGTTTGTGATACATTACGGTACGCATGGTTGACTTATGATTGTGGTAAGACATTTTTCACAGCATGTGGCAAATTGTCAAAAAAATGATGCCTAGCTACATCAATCCTTGTCAACTTGCAATTTCTAACATATAACCCAACATCAACCCAAATGTCAATACAATGACCCGTCTGTTCATTGGCATTTTTGAAGTCTCAACAATGTCAAGGATTTTGTCCGAGTGTGAATAATGGGTGTGAAGGAAGAGGGAGATCTTGTATCTAGACATAGAAGTACCAAGTTTATTGTTTGGTTTTCCAGACAGTCCTGCGTGAGTTACTGGCTCTATCACCAAAGGAAGTGGTATTGGGCTTTCGTATTTTTATATTTTAGCACATTTTAGCTGATGTTGGTCTGAATCAAGTTATTTGGGGTTTTGAAGTTAATAATTACTAGATACACCTGCACATGATCATCTATTCTCTGAAGATCTTGTATAGGACTAAGCCCTCCCAAGTCCCAAGTCACATACCTTTCCCAAGTATCCTTATTTCTGGAATGTTATTCATATTTTAACTAATTCAAGACATATAATTTACAAAAAATTATATTAACAGCAATGTACAAAAGAAAATGCAGATCCAAACAAATTTAATGGATCATTACTATTTTTTCTGATATTTTAAGCAATCAAAGGAATTACATCAAGAATTAGGTAATTCGTTGATTATAAATATGCATACATACAAGGTATTTATTCTTCTATTTTCAAGCTGTATTATGCAGTTCTATTCCCAGCTATGCAAATTCTGTTTTTATCTAAATTGCCGCAAATCAGTAGAATGTACGCTAATCTAATAATCTTTATTGGAAATATTATAACATAAAATGTGGCTTTAATTTTTAATATGAATAATTATATTATTCTAAAAATGTTTTCTAGGACTGTGTGACAGTTTAAGAAAAACATAATTACATAACATTTTTATATGCTATTATGCCAACAAATGTCAAAAGTTAAAATTAATAACAGGTATCTGGCATGTAAATGCTTAAGTTGCATTTTTATTAAGCATTATGCTGTTTTCAATCAAATTCCTATTCATCTCACCACTTATTGACAAATTTGGGTCTACGTTTCAATTTTAAAAACTTTCCATAAATTCCCAAACTTCCACTTCTCCATTTGGCAAAGTTGATGTGAAGTAGGGCATTATTGTCGTCATTATGGTATGATCCAAAGTTAGAGGTCAGAAATGATATTGCCAACATAGTTGGGACTTGTGTGAAATTTATCAAAAAAAAAGGTAAGAACATACAGTCTGTTATGTTTCAGAGATTATTTTATCAACTCACCCCATTAATGACATACGTGATGACTTCAACAAGGAAGACCGTGTTGATTTTCGAGCTGTTTTACTGATATCAGGACTACTCATTGTAGATGGAATACTCTTAGCATCAGTCGGGACTCGTTTGCTTGATGCTTTTAGGTAATCAAATTCTATCTCCTTGAGTGGAAACATTGAACTTTCAGTCTCATCATGGTTAGCAGATTCTTTGGCGGGAACCAGAACATGAGAGCGTGGATGCTTAACAGTTTGTACAACCTCAGTGACTGAAGACAAAGCTCTGTCCTTCTGGCGAGCTGCAATCAGTGATACAGGAATTAGTAAACCATAAAAGTAAAAGAAAAAATCCAACAAAATACGAAGTTCTAAACATCATACCATCATATCTAATTAGTGACATGGGTAAGAAATTAGGTCTCAATGTCTTATCATTGGAGCCTTCGGTATATTTACTGACCTCAACCTGCATTCTGGAAATGAAAGAGCACTGATTAGTCTCTCAAGCGTCTTCGTTACCAAGGTTAAGCACGTACACTGGTATTGGTTGATGACTTAATAAATAATCTGTGAGATACCAGTAAAAATCAAGCTTATTTTCTTTATCTATCGTTCTGAACAATCTACTGGTAGTAGCAGTGACATAAGGAAAACCGTAAGCCAACTAGGCAACCTTTTCTGCGTGGGCCAATATTTTTGAGAGGGAACTTAGTCTAGACAAATATATCTTAGTATCATAGTAAACAGTGTTCATGTCTTCAAGCATTTTTTAGCAAGAAGTTAGATGCCAAGCTGGCACCAAGGATTTGTGTATCCAATACCAGCCTAACACAAGTCAAGATAATTGTTTCCTGATCTGTCAAGGTACATGCCAAATACATTGAAATATGTATTTGCTAACTTACCCAATAAATTTGATAACTTTTCCACTGTCATCTCTTATTGGCGTTACTGTAAGAAGGTTCCAGAATGGTGTGCCATTTTTCTTGTAATTCAAAAGCCTGCCACAGTAGCTTGTGCCCGTTTTAACCGCTTCTCTAATTTTATCAACTTCGTCTTGATCAGTATCAGGTCCCTGGAGAAACCGGCTGAAGCATGAAGAAATAAGATTAGCACTATTATATCATAACTGTTAGGAAAAAGCAGGAAAAACACACATGGTAGACTGTGTATAAGTCTTTATTCGGTATAAAACAATGCATCACTTCATCCGATAATCTGATAACAGTGATCAGCAGATTGTAATGCATGACAATGCGTACTAACTTACAGAAGTCACTGTAGTACATAATCAGAACAATACATTCAATTATTGCAGTTAGAACTAGAGAAATGTCAGGTCCAGTACCAGTTCCTTCCGATAACTTCAGCAGAGGTATAGCCAGTCATACCGAAAAATCCTGCACTGGCATACATAATAGGACACTCAGGCTTTGTCGCATCAGAAACAACAAAAGTCTGTTTGAGAGTAGCCAACGCGTCTTTCAAGTCTTGAGACATCCGAGGAACACCAGACTCTGATCCTGTAACAGACTCACTGGACATCCTTGAAAAATCAGCTGATTGTTCAAATGAGAATTTGCTTTCATATGCATGCGGCATCTGAGTTGCAGTCTCAGCATTGCCCCCGGCATCTGACTTCGAGGCAAAACCAGAGTCTTTGAAACTTTCCATTATGCTTCTCAGAACAATTATATCAGCAGACCATTCACTTTCAGTATCATGGGGCTCCCTCAAGTAACTGGCAGGGTGGCTGTATCTAACATCACCTAACACATAGTAGTGACCTCTAAAAATGTCTCAAAAACCGTCCACTTTCCCATAGATTTCCACCTAGAAGAAATGCCGATGCCTATGATGGATCTGCATGTTTCAACATTTGCGAATTAATTGGAGAAAGATTATCAAGCAGTGGGCAGAAACAAATACTCTCATTGCCTTTCACCTCAGCAGATCATGTGTACTGATAATTACAACCGTTCTGGGGAGAAACTCAGTAGTGCTCTTCTGTCAGCAACCTCTGCAAGAGAGGGGCACCTAGAAGAAATGCCGATGCCTATGATGGATCTGCGTGTTTCAACATTTGCGAATTTATTGGAGAAAGATTATCAAGCAGTGGGCAGAAACAAATACTCTCATTGCCTTTCACCTCAGCAGATCATGTGTACTGATAATTACAACCGTTCTGGGGAGAAACTCAGTAGTGCTCTTCTGTCAGCAACCTCTGCAAGAGAGGGGCCTGAAACAAATATAGCCTTATATGGAATTGAAAAACAAAAAGGGGGAAATTAGATATGACAATTTCATCAGAAGTAGGCCAGGCATGGGTCATCGGTTACAACAAACTGTCATAAGATTACTAGTCAACTAAATTAATTCATGAGCAAAATAAACTTTTATTTGATAAAGGTACAACCTCTGAGAAAAGCACTAGCTTAGGAGTTGTATGCTCAGATTAGAGTGAGAGAACAATAAAAGACGGTATCCAAAAATCTATAACCTTTGGAGAGAATTGTCAGTCAGAAAAAGTGGTTTTACTTCAGAAGACATTCTTTTTAGCATTGAGACGACCAAGTGCGGTGCAGTGACCATGCAGCATAGCAGCACTTCACGGAACTTTTACTACTACATATATTCGACGCCTTAAAACCGTGAGAAGTATATAGATGGCAAGTACCTGAGCAGCACAGAGGCAGCACCTGAGTGCTTGACCTGAAGAAACCAAAGACTCAGTAGTTGTGTCTCTGCTCCACCCAAAAAAGGGAAACAGTATCACGTACTCTGGTACAACGCTCTGCCGCTTGCCTAACAGATAAGTGGAGGAGATAATGGCTGAAAAAGTAGGAACCAGCTGCCGTGCTACTTTGGCTCCAACTTCCCAGGACGAATGCCCGAAACCCGGAGGGCGAAGCCCGCCAATGAGTAGGAGCGGAGCGGACCACGTCAGCTTCGGGCGTGAGCGTTCGAACCGTCCATGCATTCCACGCTATCCCCCTCCCCGTTCTCCATGCCGTCTGTTCGCCTCTGGTGTTCAAATCGTTGGGATTATCAGGGTTGACGGCGACGGGCAGTGGGATTGGGTACACATTTTGCCCACCCCTCGGCCCCAACATCTCTCCAGGACCACAGGATCCCTCTGTCCCCCCCCCCCCCCCCCCTTCTCACTGAGCTGTTCAACTCTATGGGTGTGCTCATTCTGCAGTAAATTTGTTGGGTTTTGCCGAGGACGCCTGCGCGGGAGAACGGGAGCCGCATGTTTCTCCGCTAAGATAACCTGACGTATTATTTGTAATTCAACTTGACAAAATGGTCCAACCAGCGGCATCCTAGCATTTAAATCCCAGGTTTTCTTTTGACGGTACAATCCTAGGCATTTAACCTCGTTAGTTGCTCAAACTGGTGCGTAACAAAGTGATCTTATTTTTTGTTTCTATTCATTTCTCAGAATATAATGAAAATTTATTTTTAAAGCAAAAGATCGTGGGTGATTGTGCCAACCCCCTGCCCCCCCCCCAATCTTTGTGCTTCATATATAACAAAACTAGTAGGATTTGTCGGAAATCGACATGAAGTTTAATTGTGACAACATATCTCATTTACAGTTGTGTGGCTAGGATGTCTTAGCATCAATTATTGTTTGGAGTTGGTTATTAAGGGATTTTCCAAGTTTGTATCGTGATTTTAATTGTTATTGCAATGTGCTAGCCCTTTACTTACGTATTTCTAGATTCAATGGGGCTTTTGATCCTAGGGGGAGTTCTTTGGGCTTCCACACTTCTACTCACACTTGTCGAGGTGGCTAGGTTGTACCCCACACCAAGGCTAAGCATTTTTGGGATTTTTATACCAAGATTTTATATATAATTAATTAAAATTAATAGATACACATGTATGTTTTTTTAGGAGGGGGAAGCATGAGGATGTTTATTCTTTTTGCTCTCCTCTTGCAATCAAATTTGATTAAAAATAATTTCACCAGGAATAATAAACATGGCAGTACTACTATCATTAATGGGTTGCACATAACTTTCAGAGTTCAGCATGTAGTTTAAATGGCATTTTGCCAAAGCAACAGCCAATTTGTTCCCATTTTGAGGTGTGGAACTATATATGCAATCCTTAAATCCCTTAGTCTGGTCTTGAACTTTGTTAATCCAGTTTGCACAGGTCGAGTGAGGGTCCCATTTCTCCTATTCAAATACATATTACAAAGTATTTATATATTAGTTTTAACTAAGCTTAAGTTGACCTATTTCACACCTAATGCAACCTAAATTTAACCATCTAGACCTTTGACTGAAATATGCCTACATTTGACCTGGTCTAACTTAAATAAACCCAACTAACCTAGTTTGATCAAAATTATATTGAAATCATCTTAAGATGACCCATTCAGATATAAATAACCCTAGTTCCTTAATTGAGGTCTAGTTTGGTCAAATCAAACCTTATTGGGGTAAGCACCATGCCTATGCACCTAGTTTTAGCCCCTTGTTTTAGTGCTTAGGGACACCTAGGCAGTGCATAAATGTCTTGTTTGATAGCTATGCTTCTACATATGATACACCTCCCTTTAGAACACTCGCAATCCATAGTCGCTACATTGTGCCACTCCAATGTGCCCTATGGAGTGGTGTTAAATGACATGATGTGTTGCATTGTACCTCTATGGTTGGCGACATGTATGCATCCTTGTCAACCGACATGATATGCACTTGCTTCATGCATGCATGGAAGCAAATGAGCATGAATGTTATCACTTGCATATTATCATGCCAAGTACACTTGCACATCACCACACCTACAGAAGTTAGCAACTACCATGCCTTGCATTATCATAGGTTCACCATCAATGTCATCATCGCTTGCCTAGCTCCCTCAGATGTAACTCCCAATAGCTGCATTTTATAGTATGGCATTATTTAAGACAATGTACAACGTCATAAATCACATCAATGTCTCAACAAGGGCACTAATCCCCACTAGGATTCCATGAGAAAAACATGTGATTGGAATCAAAGAATGTTTCTACTAATATAATTTGCAAAATATTAGGAGCTTAACTCAATTAACTCTAATTCTTCATGCATCCAATTATATTATGATTGGTTTGATGTAGCAAAGCATATCACTGCACATTCAGGTAAGAATGTACACTTAAAGAATATACACTTAAGCATGATTAATTGTTTGAAAAATATGTTTTCCATCATGGAAACTAACTAGGGGATAGGTATGACTATTGAAGTCATGCAAATTAAGCTTAATCATCACATAGTCTAAACTACCTACTAATCCAGAAACAATTTCATTAGTGTAACTTTTGGGTGCTTAATCCCAACTTAATTCCATGTAAAACTATCAAAATGGGATAGCATTCACCTCATGTCAGGAAAATAAGAGGTTTAGGTCCTCTCATATAAGAAACTTATGGAACTTATTCATCTTCTACTACCAATAGCTCCTCAAGGTTTGGTTGTATCTAAAATGAGATGTCAGAGAGATAAGAGAGAAACAAAATGTTGATCATTATGCAAGTGACTCATCGATGATTAGAAATGGAATTGTATTAACCTAATTCTTGAATAATATTATCAATAACTCCAAACTCGATGGAGATCTAGCTCCCTTCTAGTCAAATATCCTTCCTTGGCACCAAATTAGATTCAAATGGAGGGTATGGATAGGTTTGAGTTGATAAGGCATGAATTAATCTAAGAAAATATGCATAACTACATAAACCCATACTTATAACTTTCCAATAGCACATTTATCACAATAAATAATGTAAACAACTCCAGTTGGATGTTATCGCACATCAACCTTTTAGGAGTTTTTGTAAGCTTATAAAAGTTGTGGGCAAGTGGCATCAATATTAGGGGGTTGGTACCACCTCACAATGACCTTAGGTGTCAATGGAATCTTCCAAAAAAATCATATGGTTATAACATTCCTTAACGGCCAAGGATGTTGAGGGTACTTTACCATCAAGTTGAGGGTCCTTTCAAAGTTTGATGACACCCTCCCAATGATACCAAATAGTAAACCATACCATCAAAGTTAATAATAATTGATCCTCGCTTTGTTAGTCTTATTATTCATTTTGTTTAGTTCCATGCAATATGAATTATCTTTTTAAGTGTGACTACAATCTTACTATTAGCATTAATATTTTGATTACGTTTATACTTTTAGTCATCAATTCATACTTAAGTATCCAAAATTTACCTTAACATCATAGAGTAGGGTTCACCTAATTATTCTATGGATGAGTTCTCAAAGTCTCCCTCCTTCTAAGATTTTATTCTCAAAAATAAAATAGAGGAGGATGGGATGACATCCCTATAACATCCCAAGATTTGCATATGAACTAATCGTAAAAGGAATTATTGGACTACCCATATCACTATAACTTTACTACTTCTTCATCATGGGTACTTGATACTGGATGTGGATCATACATTTGTTCAAATGTGAAGGATCTAAAAGGAAGTAGGGCTTTAACGAAAGGCAAGGTTGAACTATGTGTTGCTAATGGAGGAAGAGTTGCCTCCAGTGCAGTAGGAACCTATGAGTTATCTCTACCAAGTGGGTTGATAATAGAGTTACAGAACTACTATTATGTACTTGCCATAAATAGGAATATTATTTCTGTATCTTGTTTGGACAAGGATGGATTTGAATTTCTTATGAAGAATGGAAAATGTTCCATTTCTAAAGATGAGATCTTTTATGGCAGTGCCCCGATGTCTTATGGTATATATTTGATAGATCTACAGACAAGTGTATATAACGTTAACACCAAAAGATAAAAACTCAATGACTCCAACAAAACATACCTTTGGCATTGTCATCTAGGGCACATAAATGAGAATCGCATATCTAGACTCCATAAAGATGGATATCTGGACTCTTTTGATTATGAATCAATAGAGACTTGTGAATCTTTTTTATTGGGTAAGATGACCAATAAGACTCCTTTTTTAGGAAAAGGTGAGAGAGCCACTAATCTATTAAGACTCATACATATTGATGTATGTGGGCCTTTTAGAACAAATGCTAGAGGTGGGTATCAGTACTTCATTACTTTAACTGATGAATTCAGTAGGTATGGTTATGTTTACTTGATGAAGCATAAATTAGAAATCCTTGAAAGGTTCAAGGATTTCATGAATGAAGTACAGAACCAACTTGGCAAAAGTATTAAGGCACTTCGATCCGATCGAGGTGGCGAATACTTAATCCAAGAGTTTGAGGACCTTCTGAGAGCTTGTGGTATTGTATCACAATGGACTCCACCTTGAACACCACAGCATAATGGTGTGTCAAAAAGAAGGAATCACACATTATTGGATATGGTGTGATCTATGATTCCATCAGGATCATGCTTGCTATTGCAGCCTACTGTGACTATGAGATTTAGTAGATGGATGCTAAAACTGCATTCCTTAACGGGAATCTTGCTGAGGATGTGTACATGACACAACCTGAAGGTTTTATAAATCCAAAGGATGCAAATAAAGTCTGTAAGCTGTAAAGGTCAATCTATGGATTGAAGCAATCATCTCACAGCTAGAATCTTCGATTTGATGAAGCAGTCAAAGAGTTTGGCTTTAGTCAAAATGAAGATGATCCTTGTGTGTACAAGAAGGTTAGTGGAAGCATGACTACATTCCTCATATTGTATGTAGATGACATACTTTTGATGGGGAGTGATATTCCTACTTTATAAAAGGTAAAGGCATGGCTAGGAAATACATTCTCAATAAAAAAACTTAGGAGAAGCATCCTACATCTTAGGAATCAAGATCTATAGAGATAGATCCAGAAGGATTCTTGGACTAAGTCAAAGCACATACATTGACAAAGTGTTGAAAAGGTTCAGCATGGAGAACTCAAAGAGAGGAAACATACCCATGGTTCATGGAGTTCCCATCTCTAGAGCTCAATGTCCCAAATCTTGTGAAGAGAGGGAACACATGAGTGGGTATCCATATGCATCAGCAATTGGATCCATCATGTATGCAATGTTGTGCACACATCCTGATGTCTTGTATGCACTCAGCATGGTGAGTAGATACCAGTCAGATCCTGGAGATGCTTACTAGACAGTTGTGAAGAACATCCTAAAGTACTTGAGAAGGACTAAGGATCAGTTCTTCATTTACGGCAGTGAGGAAGAGTTGGTGGTAAAGGGTTATACTGATGCAAGCTTCCAAACTGATAAAGATGATTACAGATCGCAGTCAGGATTTGTGTTTTGCCTCAACAACAGAGTTGTGAGCTGGAAGAGTTCCAAATAAGAGACAACTGTGGATTCTACGACAAAGGTTGAGTATATTGCTTCATCCCATGCATCAAAGGAGGTTGTGTGGATCACGAAGTTCATCTCTAAACTAGGGGTGATTCCTAGCATCTGTGATGCAATTGAGCTTTATTGTGACAACAATGGAGCTATTTCACAAGCTAAAGAACCCAGATTACATCAGCGGTCCAAGCACATACAGTGGTGCTTCCATCTCTTACAAGAGATCGTATAGCAAGGAGATGTGAAGATTTGGAGAGTACCAACCAAAGACAATATTGATGATCCCTTGACTACGGCACTTTCATAGCAGAAGCATGATGGTCATGCTAGATCACATGGATTAAGGTTCATAGGTGATTGGCTCTAAGTGCAAGTGGGAGTCTGTTGATATGTATGCCCATAGAGCCAGTCATACGATGATTGTAATGGCATACTTTGTAAATGATTTGAATAATAATAAAGGCAATTTCCGTCTATATGTTTAATCCATTTTGAGATAATGATATACATGTTAGATGTCTAAAGAATTGTATTACTCAATGAGATATGTCTTCGGGTTGAGGACCTGAACAATGAGATCATATGGATGTTAAGAGTATACATTCTTGTTATGTCCTTAGTCAGTTGTTATTGTGTAAATAACCATAGACATCAATAACACAAAAGACTAGAGTGTGTGTTGGTTGATGACAGAGTCTCATTAGTCATGATATGTGATATCAAACCAAGCACAAAGATACATGTTAGAGAATAGTGTATCAGACAGACCCACCATAAGAGTGATGCATGGAAACCACACTTGGTTAGTTAGGATCATCTCTTATAGTATTGGTGGTGACTGTGGTTCTTAGACCTAAAATCACTACACTCATCACATGTGATTAGGCACACTTTGACATCATCAAATACAGTCCTAAAACATGGGTTGTTATAACGGTGATGATTGGGTGACTTTGACACATGGGGACTTGACTGTGAGTGATAGATATGGAATTTGTCTCTCCTAAGGGAGTGTGATATCCTAGCCACTTGAGGAGTAAAACTAAGAAATGTATGGCCATGCACATGTAAGTCAATATATGATATTGAGCTTACATATATCTCAGGCAGCCTACTCTGAGTCAAGAAACATGGATTGAATGTTTGTCGAGGATGATAAGTCCATGCCTCATGTTCAATCTGGATATCAATGACAAAGGGGCTATACATTCATTATAACACCAATAATAGATTGTAGGTTGAAAGTTGTTCTCCAACTTTCCTCTTCACTTGGGTAGCACTGATGTGCGACTAGGCACCAATCTTTGCTTGTGATGTCATAAGTTAATTATGGACATTCACTGCCAACATGAAATGGAACCTATAGGGTCACACATATAGGATTAACCTGGAAGAGGAGTTTATCCATGAATCACTAGTACAGGAATGGTCTGTAGCGTCAGTTTTTTTAAGCCTGCAATGTCACTTTTTAACCGACGCCTAAGTGGTTGTCGCTATAGAATTTGCTCTATAGCGTCAGTTTATTTAACCAAATAAAACCGACCTTACATAGTAAACACCGACGCAACAGGTTGTAAAAATTCTGACCTAGGCGAGAAAAAAGGAGCCTGTAAGGTCGGTTATTCGAAAAAAACCGACCCTGTAAACGGTCTCGGTCGAGAAAATTGTCGACAGAAAGTTTTTCGATCGACAATTTTCTCGACCGAGAGAGTTTACAGGGTCAGTTTTTTTGAAATAACCGACCCTAAAGATTGAATAAACATTTCAGTGTAACACTCGGTCGAGAAAATTGTCGACCGAAAATAATTCAGTCGACAAACTTGTCGACCGAAAGGTACACTAAAAATGTTTATTCAATCTTTAAGGTCGATTTTTGTAAATAACCGACCTTATTGAGGACATTTAGAGTCAGTTTTGTACAAAAACCGACGCTAAATATTGAATAAACATTTCAGTGTAACACTCGGTCGAGAAAATTATCGACCGAAAATATTTCGGTCGACAAACTTGTCAACCGAGGGGTACACTGAAAATGTTTATTCAATCTTTAAGGTCGGTTTTTGTAAATAACCGACCTTATAGAGGACATTTACAGTCAATTTTGTACAAAAACTTACGCTAGAAGTTATATTTCGGTCAAAAATTTGCTCGACCGAAGAGGGTACACTCTATTCAATCTTTAGGGTCGGTTATTTAAAAAACCTACGCTAGAAGTTACGATTTTTTTTTATTTCTACAGAAATTGAAATAGAACAGAAGAACAAGAAGACTCATATATTCTGGGAGAGGGGAGCATTGATGCTCAACCGTCACCATTCAAAACCACACATTCATAACAAAAATGATTCATAATCACATCATAATTTACAAAATGATAGAGTGCAAGTCTGAGATGATAGATACAAAAGTAAATATGAAAGAGTACTCAAACCACATACATAAATGGAGCCGACATATTTAATCCAATGCTATATCGACTTCATTTATAAAAGACTCTGACCACTCTTCTCGGAATTCATCCAAGTCCACATGTGTGTAAGGATGGGTTGTAAAGATCTGTAACAAAAAATGCACATGCTAATATTTTATAAAATGACTACAATCACTTGTAAATTTATGATGTTATTCTTTATTACCTGACTTATAGTCTGAATGTCATGTGATGCTTGTTTGACAATAGCTTACATATATTTCATTACATAGTAGCCACAAGCCCAGTCATTATTTTGCATAGGACACTACAAATAACAAATTATACTTAATGTTAGTAAACTACTATAAACATCAATTGAGATAAGAGTATAAGAGTTGACATATTACAGTTGAAAATTAATACATATAAGAGTAAGCAGTTGTCAAAGTAGCTACCTTGATATTTTTCAAAGTCAATGTCTTTAATTTTGTGGGTATTTGTCCTCCAGCTTCACGAAAAGCCTTTATACCCCTATCAAATTAAACGATATTTGGTAAAATAGAAATTCTAAATAGAAATATGATGTTGAAGCATTGATTAAATTTATGCTTACTCCATAGATGGCAATTTCAGTTTGTGAATCCTTATTGTTTTACCCATTGGGTCAAAATAATAAAGAGTCATCAATTTTGGGGCAATCACCACTAATTCCCAATGTCTAGCTCTGAGTAAGAATAAAATAAACATTAAAATAAATAATTTTATTCATTATTAAAATTATATTGAATAATAATACTTACTGGACATTAAAAGGAATTAGGATAATTTCCTTCCCCTCACTAGCAAAATATTTGAATGCATCAGAGAAGTACTCATTCACATCCTCAATATGTGTCTCCACCTGACTACTGACCGAAGGAACTAAGAATCCAACATTCTTTATATCAAAGTCTGTGGCCTCGGTATATAAATGGTTGTGAAACATTTGTAATTATTTTCATATGTAGAAATAAGCTAAAAATGTGTATTGGAATTTTCTACATATATTGATAGATCCTTACCTTATCCATACTTCTATTATCAAAGTGTTCAGCCAATCATACCGGAACAACTCTATAATATCATCAAGAAAAATAAAATTCTGAAAGTCCCTCCCAGCTGCATCTTGTGTTAAATTGACCAACATATGTGATCCCGATCTTTGGTTGGCTAAGTATCGACAAAAACATTTAGATTTGCTTCCCAATTCGTCGAATGTAGTTTCAGAAAGGAAAGATGGCTTGGGCATAGGAGGACGACTAGTAGAAGTTTTACTTTTGGGTTTACAAACCTATTAATTAAATTACATACTTATATTATATGAGTTCATATATGCAGTCAAATATGAAAAATATGGTAGAAATAAGGTATACCTTGTCATTGATAACCAAGTGTCTAGGCCAACCCACCATAGCACCCTCAGCTTCTTCAATTGTACTATATTTAGGATTAGGTATGGGTAGTGGTTTGTCCCCCATTCCGTCATACACAAGATGGATGGACACACGGAAAATGTCATCAGTAATTTGTTGGCAATGCAATGTACCACCAAGGTTGTACACCTTGCTCGCTGCCACAATATTATATTCTGGAACCTCCACTGCAAGTTTACAGTTCATACCAACCTAGATTGAAATAATATAAGTTATATAAGAAACAGTAGAACAGATACATGTTACAACTATATATATTATCATACTAATAACACAACATATAGAACAAAAACTTACTGCTGATTGTTGTGGTGGGTCATCGGGAGTGCTCCCATGACCTTCTACAACTGGAGAATGGGCTTGTACCTCATCACTTGAGAGACACACAATATGAATAGGTTGAGAAGGTTGAGTAGGCTGAAATGAAGACATTATTTCTTTTACTTTCTGCGCTACTAATGCTTCAACATCCTCTTATGTAAGACCTCCTGCACGACCTTTTTTAGATTGTGAAGGGCCAAAATAAGACTTGAATCCTATGCCAGCTCCTAATCCCCTAACACGGACATGATGCTCCTTCGTACCAAGAGCAACTGCTAGTTCATCCATGTAGCCAGTTGGGATGAACTTTCCTTCCTTCCTTTGCTTGTGGAGATCAATCTATTCATAGTTAATAAAAATATTAAATCACAGTATCAATTAGATATAAATAAATCTAAGTTTGTGGGAGTTACTCTTTACTTAGTTGGGATGAACCTACCATCTTTTGTGCCACCTCCTTAGTTGCAGGGTTGACAATTTCACCGGCTCGATTCTTTCTAGCATCAATCCATGTCAAGTGTCGGGGTGGTCGCTCAACTTGAGTTGTACTAGATTCTTCTCCAGAAGATGATTGCTTCTCTTGTAGTTGGCGGCGGAAGGCATAACCACCGGGCCCCAAGTGATGGTCATGTACATTTTTAGCCCGTCTTTCCTTTTGAGCCTGGTGAATAGCCTGATCATTTAAAACGAGTTATTGCAATTTAGACTTGGCAAACATGTATAAAAATATTCACCTCCTTAATTGTATAAAATTAAATATCCATACAATACATCACAATCTTTATTACCTGAAACTCTTCCGATCTCCTAACTGCAACAAATCTTTCCCACACCTCAGGATCTATAAAAATATATACATATGTAGCTTTCTTCTTTTGTTTAGGATTATTTATAAATTCCTTTACAAGATATGTCTTAAAACCCCTCCATCGTACACCACAAGGTTGTAGCACTCTTTTCTTGTGATCTTTTTCATTTAGATAAAAAACACCCTATACATACAAAAGAAGCAATTAATAATATTATTTTGAAAAGATATTAATTCCAAGAAAACTAAATTACAATCAATAGATAAAAAGCATATTAAAATAATATCACTTCCACTCACAAATATATCTTTCCATATGAGGTCTTTTTTGTCATTAGGAACATCATGCCAATTTTCTATATCTATTGGCACCTTACTGTGTGTGGTCGCCCCTACGTAATGCTTGAAAGCACTAGCATGTTCCCCAACAGGTGCTCCTGTCATATCAAACTGGACTGGCAATATATCCCCTTTAGCCCTGAGCTCCTGCAGCCTACGCATCAATGTAGGATCTCTAAGTTTCTTAGCATCGCCACTACCATCCTCATGGTGCTCATGCTCAGAATGTTCATCTTCACTCGCCATTTTAGAACCTGCAAGTATACATGATAAAAAAATAAGTGATAATAAAAGCACAAGTGATAAGGTATACATGATAATAAAATAAATAATTCAAAGAATACATGCCTTTAGTATTGGTTGAGTTGTTAGTCAAGGAAAATTCCTTCAGCATGGTCTTGACGTTTATAATATTCATCGGTGTTATCTTCAACATTTACACTTGGAAAACCAACTGAGAATGGACTAGAATCATCATACTTTTTGTAGTATTCTTCTTCATTTATAGGATCTACAGTAAACTATCTTTTTCCATTAAGAACGACAGACCAATTTTTATTTGTCGGGTCATCAATATAGAATACTTGTTTTGCTTGGTCTGCCATGATGAATGGCTCATCTTTGAAGCCAATCTTTTCAAAATTCACCAATTTGAAACCCAACTCATCCACTAAAACTCCTTTGTTGTTGTCAACCCAATTACACCTAAATATAGGAACTCAAAAATTTGTATAGTCCATTTCCCATATGTCCTCAATGACACTGTAATATGACATCTTAGCTTCGCGTGGTCTTTTATCTTTGGCACTAGCAAAATACAATGAACAAGCTTTAACAGTGACCCCACTATTTTTAACTACACTACTTTCATCTTGACGCTTTGTGTAGTATGAAAATCCGTTAATGTCATAACCTTCATATGACATGACATCCATTTTTGGCTTAAAGGCGAGCCATTTTATGTTCTCATCAACATTATTTGGTGATTCAGATAGTTGATTAAATACTTTCTCTTCAAACCACCTAATAAATGTTTGATTATGCTCTCTTGCAAGCCACATTGAATTGGATCACGGATGATTTCTCTTGATAAGATCATTGTGTTCTGTGATATAGCTACTAACTTCATTGATGTTGTGTAAAATATACAAATGTGCTTGTTCCCACAACTCACGACTGATTCCTTTCACTCGTCCTCCCAGAGTTCCTTTGCCACAATAAGATCTAGTGTGATGGGAATTTTTTTGATTGCTACAAGTTTCATTGTAATTCAAAAAATCATTACAAAAGTCCATCACCTCCCTAGCCACGTAACCCTCAACAATACTCCCTTCAAGACAATAACGATTCTGAACATCACCTTTAAAAACACTCATGTAGCGTTCAAATGGATACATCCAGTGTAAGAAAATTGGACCCAACATCTTCACCTCCCTTGTAATATGTACTACAAGATGAACCATGATATCAAAAAATGAAGGAGGAAAGTACATTTCAAGGTGACACATGGTAACAATTACATATCTCTGTCATTTATCGAGAGTATCAGGATGTATCACTTTGTTGCATATTTCATTGAAGAAGAAACAGAGTCTTGTGATTGCAAACCTTACATGCTTCGGCAATATAGATCGAATAGCCATAGGTAAAATTTGTTGCATTAAGGTGTGACAATTGTGAGATTTGAGACCTATCAGTTTTAGATCCTTCATTGATACCAATCTACGAATATTAGAAGAGTATCCTTGTGGAACCTTAATATTATACAAGCACTCACAGAAAGTCTTTTTCTCTTTCTTTGACAAAGTGTAACAAGCCGGTGGCAAATATGTGTGGCGACCCCTGATCTCCACTGATAATTATTTTCTAATACCCATTAATTCTAAATCTTTTCTAGATTTGATGCCATCTTTAGTCTTTCCTGGTATGTTCAATAGCGTACCGATGATGCTATCACAAATATTTTTTTCAACATGCATGACGTCAATGCAGTGTCTAATTGCCAAAGATCTCCAATAAGGAAGATCCCAGAATATTGACCTCTTCTTGTATAGAGATTTGTCACATGCGAGTGTATGACTACTTGAACTCTTTCCAAATTCATTAACAATATGTTTCACCCTATCATATATAACATTTCCTGGTATATGTTTAAGAGAACTTCGTTCCTCAGTTGACCCATTAAAGGTTTTGCGTTGCAACAATTTTCTACATGGACAATATAGCCTATCTGTGGGTAGTTTCCTATGTTCCTCAACAAATCTAATAAATTCATCAAGACCTTTGGCAAACTCTAGACTGCAACGGTTCTTGATAGACATCCAACTTTGATCCATTTTCTATATCACATTAAAATTAATTATAAAACTAACATTTTAATATTGATACTATAATAATCTGTAAGTTTTTTATTGATAGGAAGTTAATTACTTATATACTAAAGTGTACCACCTATCCCATTTTTGAATATTTAATCTCACTACTAACTGTATAATGTATGTTTAGTTTTGAAGAAAATTTCAGCAGCATTTCCCCTAAGTTCTCCAAGTACACCGATGTAAATGGCAAATAACCACTCACATATGTACCCAGAGAACAAATAAAGAAATCCTACTGAAATAATCTACAAAACTAAACATACATTATACAGGTACATCCTAAGTGAGATTAAAATATCCAAAAACAGTCCCAAACCGGGGACTATCCAAAGTTTACTCCTAATGAGTAAATTTTGAACGGGTTTCTAAGTTAATATATAAATGCATTATTTTCATATTTATATATTAAGTTAAACATCATGCATCAACCCTAAAGTGTCAATCTAGGAGTACACATGTCTAATCTAGTATTAATTTCTAAAATTTATATAATGAATACATATGAAAAAAGACATATTTTTATTATTAGGTTATCAAATCATATAAAATGGAAAATACTTGTACAAATTAGCAAAGTAAGGCCGTTTCCAACAGTCCAAAGATTGAAATCATTATAATATTCAGAACTATTTGTGAACATTATAGCAAATATGATTAAAACATTTATAGCTCCCACATAAATAAGGAGCAGGTCCACTCTTGGTCAACAATTAGTCGACCGAGAGCCCACCTGTGCGCATCGTCCAGGTCCACTCTCGGTCGATGAATTCTTCGACCAAGAGTGGACTTGGACGTTGCGCGCAGGTGGGCTCTCAGTCGACTAATTTTCGACTGAGATGGACATGGACACAACAATGGCGGCGGGCGGGAATGAAGGAAGGCGGGAATGAAGGAACGAAGGAAGCGACGAACTTACTTGGAAATGGCAGCGACCTTCGTGGAGGATGAGACGACCTTCACGGAGAGGCGGCGACCTTCGTGGAAGAGTGGAGAGGCGGCGACGACGAGCTCTTTTCATAGAGAGGAGGCAAAACTTTGGCGGTGCGGAGAGGTGGCAACGTCTTCACGTACGGACACTACGATCCTCTTGGCGACGCAAAGAGGTGGCACGGGCTTCACGGCAACGACTTCACGGAGAGAAGGCAAGGCATTCGCGGCGGAATGACACAGGAAAAAGCAAGGGTTCGTGACGCCGCGGGAGAGAGAATAGAACAGAGTAAAGGATTTCGCGGGAGGAAGAAAGACTAAAGTTTCGGCTTTTTCATGGAGAGAAAGACATGTAGCGTCGGTTAACAACAAAAAACCGACGCTAAAGATAAACGGTGCCCGTGTCGGGTTGTTTAAAAACACTCAAACACATTTTTGGTCGACGAATTTGTCGATCGAAAAGACCTCTAGGTCCAGTTATAAGGAAAAAACCGACGCTACAAGTACTTATACGAAGGAAATCTGGCCCCTTTCGGTCGACAAATTCGTCGACTGAGAAGGAGTAAGATTTCCTTCGTATAAGCACCTCTAGGGTCAGTTTTTTTCCTTATAACCGACCCTACGTTTATCTCGGTCGACAATATTGTCGACCGAAGAGGACTTTAGGGTCAGTTATAAAGAAAAAACCGACCCTAGAGGTGCTTCTAAGAAGGAAATATGGCTCCTTTCGGTCGACGAATTTGTCGACCGATAGAACGGGGCCAGATTTCCTTCGTATAAGCACTTGTAGCGTCGATTTTTTCCTTATAACCGACCCTAGAGGTCTTTTCGGTCGACAAATTCGTCGACCGAGAATGCGTGAACTAAACTGGATCAAAAATTCATGTCGATCGACAATAATTGTCGACCGAGGAGCATTTTAGGGTCGGTTATAAAGAAAAAACTGACCCTATAGGTGCTTATACACGTGAAATCTGACTCTTTTTCGGTCGACAAATTCGTCGACCGAGGGAGCTCTAAGGTGCTTACACAACCCTAATAATGATGTTATGTGAAACCCTAATATATGGTGATGTCGTATGAAACCCTAATATGGGATAATGTTATGTGAAACCCTAATATGGGATGATGTTATGTGAAACCCTAATATGGGAATGTTATGTGAAACCCTAATATAGGGTGATGTTGTGTAAAAGCCCTAATATGGGATAATGTTATGTGAAATTTCAATATGGGATGATGATGTGAAACCCTAATTGATAAATATGGGAAACTCTAAACCTAATGAGGGAATAGTGATGTTATTTTTGTATTGAATGATGTTGATATGAAATTGATATGGTTGATATGAAATTGAGATGCTTGTGTAACAAATATCCTGAATACCTTGGTCAGATGACCTGAAGGTAATAGTTACCTGATAACTGATAACCATGTTTAGTGATGAACTAAGGGTTTGAATACCCAGATCCAGCAAATGTGATGATGGTGGTATTGAGGGATGTGGATTCCCAACAATGAGACAAAATATTGAGATCCCAATGCTTTATAACGTTTTGAAAAGTACTAAACTCGATCCAAAATTTTTGTCAGTCGACAATATTGTCCTAGAGGTGCTTATACACGTGAAATCTGGCTCTTATTCGGTCGACGAATTTGTCGATCGAGGAGCCCTTAAGGGTCGGTTATAAGTGAAAAACCAACCCTAGAGGTGCTTGTACACGTTAAATTTGGCTGTTATTTGGTCAACGAATTTGTCGATCGAGGTGCCTTAGAGGTGCTTATAACCGACCCTAGAGGTGATCCTAAGTCCTCCTCGGTCGAAAATATTGTCGACCGAGAGTGTCTCGGTCGACAATATTTTTGAACGAGATTAACCCTATTTCAATGTTTTAAATTAAGTACCAACTGTGTGTATGAGTGTGCGGTTGTGACACTATTGTAGGGGATGACCTATCTAAGTGTTGTAAATGGCTAGGTAAGATCTAACGCTTGATTTACATGATATCTAAGTACTTGTACAAGATTTTACATGATATCCAATATAATCATTTTGTATGCTATGCTCCCCCTTAACTTTATGCTATGCTCCCCCTTAAAGAGATATTTAATTTTAAAACCAAGTGATGCTTTGTCAAATTTAGCCATAATTTATTTTTCAATCATTTGAAATAACAATATTCTTATATAACATGTATATGTCCAAATGAAGCCATGGAAAACACTTTTATTCATAACAATTTAATGCCCATACACTTTATAAGATGAAGCATGACATACTTGCTTTATAAAAAGATATCCATTACAATCATTACAAAGATATCTCATAATCTCACTGAAAAGACCGAAGGATTACATCAATGTCTGGGTCTTTTCCAAGAAAGGGCTCAACTCCATAATATTTGACCAGTGTCTGCCACTCCAAGGCACCTGTCTTGGTTAAGGCATAAGCCTCCAAGAAGGTGGGAACACAATCAAAGCGAAAGTGGGCAGCAATATATTGAAGTTGAATTGGGGAAAACTGAGTATGTGTGAGATCAGGAGATGGTGGAGGTGGAATTTGATAGTAGTTGTAGGAAGGATTGTATGGATTTATCATGCCAAGATTAAGGGAATAGGGATATTCATCAGGTTGGTTAGGAGAGAGAGTTTGCATCCTTTGGTTTAAATAAGTCATGGCATGGTGATTATAATCCAATTGCCTACTTAGGTGATATTGGGATCCAACATGTATGTCAAGGTGTTTGTATTAGGATCATGGGGTAGGTTGGTAGGAGGAGGTGGTGGAGGTATGTCTTGGGTGGATGTCTCCCCTTCAGTCCTAGCCCTTTTGTGGCCAAAGTAGATTCCCATATTTTCCACCGTATTTTTACTTATCTTTTGGGGTTTTCCATCCCATGTGTATCCTAAGTCGTCCTCAATATTCTTCTTAAGAAAATGTTGAGTGATTTGGCATACAAAGTCAGCATAAGGTGGATTGCCAGAAAACTCAAGCATATTCTTAAGGATGATACGATAAAGTTTATGGGAATACCTTTGAGAATGACATAGATAAGGTACATACGAAAGGTGGGTACTTCAGATTTGTTTGCTCTAGGATGGATATTGGTGGCAACAATGAGATTTATGATCCTAGCTTTAGGTTTTAAATTTATGGCATAATAGGTACCCCTATCTTCATGACAAGTCATATTTGATTGAAAGATGGATCTTTTGACATCACTAAGGCTAGTTGTAGTGTCATCTTGGGAGAGTTTTTTGAGTGGATTTCCTGTGGTGAGATCAAGAAAATCTGTATATTCTTCTATGTCTATGTCAAGCATATCAAGAATACCCTCCTCAGTAAAATGGAATCCATACCCACCAACCATAGAGGAGAAGGAATCATGGTCAGGATGTGGGGTTAAATTGGCATAGAATTCATTAACTACTTTGGAGGACTAGGAATGGAAGGAGGGATTTAGAAAATCATTCAAATGTTGCACCTCCAAGAGTACCTCCAAATCGACAATGCTGTGGAAGTCCATGACGTTAACTGGCCGTCGTGGAAGAGGAGTTCTTGAGGAGAGCCTGAGGTAGTGGTCGCCTGTAGCTACGTCGTTGAAGGGGACGTCGTTGATGAACGACAACGTTGGAGAGATCGTCCTTCCTTTCCTACCTGCAACTTGCTTCTTTCCACGCATAGATGATGAAGCCATTTCATTGCTTTGAAGTGGAGAAGTAGCAAGCAAGACTTGGATGTAGAGAAGCTAAAGATTTTCACAAGAATACACTAGAGAGGAGCTAGAGAAGTGAGAATGTGAAGGTGTGAAGAAATGGATCGTTTTGGGTGCTATTTATAGCAAAACAGAGCCCATTTCGGTCGACAATTTGTCGACCGACGCCCGCAACGGTCGTCTCCCGGTCGGCCAACAGACGATTGAACTAGCCGTTACGACGGTCGATTTTCTAGCCGTTACGATTTTTTTTAATTTATATTTTAATCAGAATATTGCCTTTTTAATTCAAGCAAATGGAGGTTCACAGGGTTGGCCTCGGTCGAACAATTCGTCGACCGATGTTGTCTCGGTCGAACAATTTGTCGGCTGAAAAAGAGCCAGATTTCCTTCGTATAAGTACCTCTAGGGTCGGTTTTTTCCTTAAAACCGACCCTAGAGGTACTTATTCATGTGTGAAATACTAAACTGGATCCTAAGCTTATCTTGGTTGATAATATTGTCGACCGAAAATCCCTCTAGGGTCGGTTATAAAGAAAAACCGATGCTACAGGAGCTTATACGAACGAATCTAGCTCTATCTCGGTCGACAAATTCGTCGACCGAGAAACAGCCAGATTTCCTTCGTATAAGTACCTTTAGGGTCGGTTTTTTGCTTATAACCGACCCTAAAGTCCAATTCGGTTGACAATATTGTCGACTGAGATAAACTTAGGATCCAGTTTAGTTTTTCACAAGCATGAACTAAATTGGAACCAAAATTCATCTCGGTCAACAATATTGTCGACCAAATAGACTTCTAAGGTCGGTTATAAGAAAAAAACCGACCCTAAAAGTTGCTTATACACTTGAAATCTGACTCCTTATCGGTCGTTGAATTTGTCAACGAGATTATCGATCGAGGTATTCATCGACCGAGGAAAGCTCTAAGGTCGGTTATAAGTACAAATCCGACGCTAGAGGTGCTTATACATGCGTGAACTAAACTGGATCCAGAATTGATATCGGTCGATGAATTTGTCGACCGAGGAGCCTTTAGGGTCGGTTTTAAAGGAAAAGCCGACCTTAGAGGTGCTGAACCGAAGAGGACTTTAGGGTCGGTTATAAGGAAAAACAACGACCCTAAATGTGCTCGTATACGTGAAATCTAGCTCTTATTCGGTCGACGAATTTGTCGACCGAGGAGCCCTTTAAGGTCGGTTATAAGGAATAACCGACCCTATAGATCGAGGCGCAAAGCCAAAATCAAGCAAATTTTTGCCGCGGAAAACTTGTAATTGACTTTCTAAACCAATTGTCTATAAGGTCGCTTATTTTATAAAAAACCGACCCTATAGAGATGTACTACAAGGTTGGTTATTTTAAGAAAAGCGACCCAAGAGGTCTTAAGTGGTGCCCGCATTTTTTATAGACATATAAGGTTGGTTATTTGGAAAACCGACCCTATAGAGATACACTACAAGGTCGGTTATTTTAAGAAAAGCGACCCAAGAGGTCTTAAGTGGTGCCCGCGTTTTTTATAAACATATAATGTCGGTTATTTGGAAAACCGACCCTATAGAGTTACACTACAAGGTCGATTTTTTTAAGAAACCCGACCCAAGAGGTCTTAAGTGGTGCCCGCGTTTTTTTAGACATATAAGGTCAGTTATTTGGAAAAACCGACCCTACACGTAGGGACGTTATAACCCATTTATGTACTAGTGAATGATTTTTAGATTGATTACTAAAGTGTTTAGGTACTCAATTAAACATTCAATCAATAGACTTGACTTAGAATCATCAAGTTCAAGTGTTGAACCAATTGATTAGAGTGTCAGATTGATTGAGAATTACATTGACTAAGTTCTGTACAACCTGGACCACCAACCTACCGGTTCACTGGGTGAACCGATCGGCTCATGGTCAGTGAGACGACTAGTTCACACTGGTGAACCAATCGGTTCACATGGACCAACCGAGTAGGTGTTGGGTTTCCTAGTTTGTGAGAAAAGATTTTCATTTCACTTGTTCAATTTGATTAGGACAAGAATTAATCTTTATATTAATTAGAAACAAATAAGGAAAGTCAATTATGGGCAAGTCTGGGAAGTGAAATGACTGGTTCACTAAGTAAACCGACCGATTCACACTCCCAATCGACTGGTTCAAAAGTGAACCAATCGGCTCACTTGCCCAAACGACCGGTTGCATTGTGAAATGATCGATTCGTCTGCCATAGTACAATCAGTTCATGGAAAATCCAGACCCTTCTACTCCAGTACAAACTGGGAACCCTGACCCTACCCTCTACTATAAATAGAGAGGTTCAAGAGGCTTCTCAAAACACACAAATTAGAACATCATTTGCTCTGCAAAGTTGTTGTCCTCTCTGGTTGTGGTAACCGAGAGAGCCCAAGCAAGTTCTACCAGTCCAGATAGGAACATCGAGAGAAAGACAACTACAAAAAAATAATTGGTTGTGGGAGAGTGTGTCGATGACTAGTGGGCCGACAGAAGGGGAAAACCTCTTCTAGTCTGTTCATCAGGATGACTAGAGTTCCTGGTGGTCCGTTCGGACTATCTATAGAGGCAGGAGATTTTTGCCGCTTAGGAGGACGATTGTCAACCGCAGTCCGGGTCTACACAAGGAGCTATAAAGACGTCATCGAAGACTAGGTGGTTGAATATTGCACTAGTTGTGAGGTATTTTTTCTGAGCAAGCCTCAGGATCAGGTATATCTCGCTAAACCATCTTTCCTATTGCATAGTTGTTGATGTGATCTGTTGGTTATGGGTGTGTGGTTAGATAATTTTTTTTGTTTTTGACTGCCTGTTCTGTCCCATAAAACCCAACAATATTGAGGTATGTATCATCTACAAAACACAACCCTCATAGATAGGCATGGCAATGGGTCGGATTTCTAACAACCCAAACCGAATCCGACCCGACCCACAATCAATACCACCCGTGTTCAATCCGCACTAGGAAAATCCGCTATTAAAAAAAACCACATCGACCCGATTTGCAAAAATCCAATCTGAACCGTAAATGTCCGACCTGGTCCACAAGCAATCACAAGTATAGAGTTCACTTGAGAAAGAATGGACGGGGAAGCACAATCCATGGAGAAGAAGAGTAGTCACGACAAACAACATCAGCTATAGCAAAACAAAAGAAGTCGGTCATGTGGGACTCCGGAAACAACATATGCTACTCGTACGAGCTCAAGTCCTTCCAGTAGCAGCTAGGCTCTGCCATTGCCGTGCCATGTCGATGGTGCATCTAACTACTAAGGGGCACCAAAAGACAGCGGTTGTAGTTGTTGTTGTTGTGCCAACCATCGTCGGCGCATCAGCTAAGCCTAGCAAGGTGAAAATTTCGAGGTCAGTCCAGAAGATGGTCAAAGTAGTGATCCACATATGCCTGTCATGGATGGATGTGGGAGGTGGGGTCGACATGTCGATCATGCACTACACCACCAAGAACTGTGATTCATGACACACGGGCTCACGATGATCCTAGAGGCATGCGAGAAGGGCTTTGAGTAGCCGCCTTAGCTTTTGGCAGTCGCAATAGTGTGGGGAAGCAGGTGGCGCTCACCCGTCATGAGAAGTGGGGTGCAATTCAAATATATTAATTGGAAATCCGTTGGTCTCCTGATGCTCACTCCACAACCAGCATATGATTTGTGAGCCTAACCCCCAACAGCAGCAAAATCCACAAGATTCGATAATTATGGTTTGGATGAGACCGGATCAGATTGATCCAGTCTTTTTTCGAAGCCTACCCCCAGACCTAAGAGTACATGGACGACACATAGGACTCTACTACAAAAACACCAACTTATCCAACCTTCAGTATTCACTGATCTCCAAGTTTCTCCTCCTCAACATCATGATCTCTACTACATCGTGCACCACCATCTAAAAATATGTGGTGAACCATAGGGGTGAGACCCATGGCCCAGCAAGATATATAACTCTTCGCCAACAACTATTGCAAACAAAGATTATACTTAAACAAGAATATAACATTACTAAATAGGATGATTAGATTCAACAAAATAAATAACTTAAAACTAATTTTACATGCTAAGCAGGTTAGACAACTACAACTGATAAGTAGAACAAGTTATGCATTTAGAAGGAATATAAAGAACATGTATAGTAGTTGATTTCTGTTACTGTATTATAATGTAACTGAGCAGTACAAGAAATAAGGCAAGGGCAACAACCAATCTGAGTTGTGTTTATCCCTAAAAAAATATACTATACAAATGTCTTACGTATTTTAAGCCCTGAGGAATTGAGTCATGCCACCCAAATCCAGCTGATCACTGCTAAGTCGAAATCAGTGTCATTCAAGATCTAGGATGAACGGAATCCTAAGATCTCCTCTGCCCCCAGTCAGTAAAGATCTGCCACAATGACACATAAGGTCAAGATGCAAAATAGCCTAGCCCGCCTTGGTACAAGTCACAACGCTAGAAACTAGGTTGTGCACAGTTGTATCACCAAGGCATTACCATAGTTGTTCTCATTGCTGCCTCACACAATCACATATATCAATATCTGAGACACAACCGTAGCCATTCTCAATCACCTGAGATCTAGATGACAAGGATGTTCTATCCAAGCACCCCTCATACTGAACAATATGCACTCCTAGTTTCTCTCAGGAATACTCAATTCACCATCCAACAAGTTCTGACACTGGGATGGATCTATGGCACATGACAACTACATGATTAGGGTTTCACTTGATTAGTTAAGCCAATTGCGTGTCTTTTATACTGCATCAATCAAGTTACATACAAACCCTAAAAAGATTCTACAAAGTTACTATCACATTACAACCTCAGAAGGTATAAAATGTATAAGACATAAATTTGATCACATCACCTCATGATATTGTCTCAATGCCTTTCACAAGGCCATCATTATTGTCACATCATTATATGGGATCCCAATCCCTTATCACATCACCAGAGGAATCACCTCAATTGAAGGCTACCAATGTCATAAGACCATTTACCTAATTCCCTGTAGAACATCATAATCTCTCCATGCCTCATCAAGGCTCAAAATCACCACATTACACATATGTTACTTATGTTGGAGTAGTATTGAAATTAAGAATTATAATGTCCATAGGATCACCAATTAGGGTTACATCGTAGGAGAGAGAAAAACTTTATTAATATGCTAAGCAACTAAGCGATATTACCATGTACTCACATTAGGGTTAGAGTTTTTAAACATCATACCTAAGATAGGGTTTCAAAACAACAAACATCATTAAACCCTAATTGTCACCACTTCCAACTTTCTTGGAACATATTAGGTCTACCATCAACATCATTAGGTAAAAGAAAACATGAGTGCAAGAATTCTCATTGACCAAAGAACATAGGTCACCCACATTTATGTGACCGAAGTGAAACAAACCAATAAGGTTGAAGACAACATCAATCCTATGCGACCGAAGAGGAAAGATCACACCTTCGACCGAAGAGACTAGGTCGAAGAAAGACCATGTGACCAAACACATCACCCACCCTCATAGACTGACGGGGATGTTCAACCATCACATGCTTCTAGATCCAAAACCACTCAGCCAAAGAAAACAAGGACAAATTCATCAACTAAAGAACAAGGGATCATCCCTTCAACCATACAAGGGAGTTCAACTATAGCGACAAAAGAGGTATCCAAAACTTCAATGACCACATAATGTACCATGAAACCATCAAGAGAGAGAGAACACCCAATTCACAAGAATGAACGATCTGATTAACACCATGATATCAAAACTAAACATGACGAGAGGTACACGGAGAAAAACATCATCCAAAACCCCAAAATTCGATTATCAACCCAAGGAAAATCAAACCCTGATTCAAGAGAGGAAGAATCAATTTTTTAAAACATATCATCCATCCAAAACCTTCCATCACCAAGAGAGAGAAACCAAACTATAATCATTATGAGAAACCAACATTTAAAACATTTGCATGTAAGAACCACACTTCCACCAACCACATGATTTTGGGTACAAGAATTAGGGTTTAATAAAAAGAGTTAATCTACACAAGATCACCACATAATCATAACCCTAAATCAAGATATCATAACTACACAAATTATAATCATGTTTTATAGATATATCATTAACATGCAAGATGAGTGCAACAATAATTGAGGGGAAAGTTATATAACCTGCCTTAGATTATGATGAAACAACTTCCAAGCAAAGAAGCTCCAAAGAAGAGAGAGACACCTAGATTGATCACCTCTATGACCAAGATAGTCACCACCTCAAAATAGAAGAACAACAAACCTAGGTTAAAAGAAAGCTCAAAGAAAAGGGCACAAACCCTAGGCCAAAAAGAAAGAGAAAATAGAAAGAGGAGATCTCCAACTCAACTCAACACTACTGTGCAGAACCATGGATTTGGTTAAGAAGAGAGGAGTTCCTCGAGAAACACCACCATGGAGGACCATGGATTCATATAAGAGGAAGAAGAGAGGGGTAGGGTTTACAAAAAAAATGAAACCAAGAGGGATATACCACTTACCATGATCTAGGGTCACCAAAGGATCACCAAAAGAGAGATGCTCCAACTCTAGATCACACATGCAAGGGTTTGGCCTCCTTGCTCCAAGGTTGAGATCTTCTCCACCACCAAGATCACAAAGATGAGCTCCAAGGTTGAGAGAGAGGATGCAAAATAGTTCACTTGTATGCAAAATAAGGGGTATATATATCCAAGTGTAGGAGAGAAGTGAGGGAGATTAGGTGTCAAGACACTAGTTACACTTGTCCCTCACAAACTCAGTCATGCAATCACTAGGGACACACATGCAACAAGGGTGATAAAACCAAGGTAGGGTAGTGACCACCTAATCCACAAAACCCATCGGTTGAAGAACACCCATGGTGACCAACATGGTAGCGACCGCTACCACCATGGTGCAAGAGCAACAATCGCCACTACCAAAGCATAAGCCAAAAAAAACTTCAACTGCAAAAAAAGAGACAAAGAAATGCACATAGATCACTAAAAACAAGACCCAATGAAGGCACTTTGGTCGCAACACCCAAAGGATCAACATACATGGTCAACATCACCATCAACTCAAGCATCCATGCAAAACCCTAACTGCAACACATGATGTCGCTTCATCAACCAAGGTCCAACAAGGCACCAATATCCATCACCCTCTCTAACATGATGACAAAACATAGGAGGCACATCCAACATGTGAAAAATTGCAAGATAAACCCTTAATATGGGTAAATTACAACTTGTTCTAAAATAAGCACACATATAGCATAACTAGTTCAAGCATCATCCAAACTAGACCAAACTTAAAGCATAAGCATGTAACATATTATTAAGGTACAACCATGAATAGATTAAGGTTTGAAGCATCTAATTATGATAAGAAACCAACATCAAGAAAAATCTAGGTCAGGGGTGTTACAACCATAAACCCCTAACAAAGATTTCCCCCCTAAATCCTATGCGAAGAGAGTTGGGTAGATCCTACACATCTCATCCTCCAACTCCCATGTGGCTTCCTCCATGTCGCAGTGATGCCACAAAACCTTGATAAGAACTATACCCTTCTTCTTCAACTTCTTCACTCTCCGCTCCAAAATCAACACATGACCCTCCACATACGACATATCCTCTTCTAAATCAACCTCCATTGGTTACAACACCAACTCAATATCTGGATGACACTTACTCAACATTGAACATGAAAGACTGGATGCAAAATGTACAACTCTGGAGGCAGCTCCACCTTATATGCCACCTTCCCCACACGTTCCACCACAGGGTAAGGTCCCATATACCTGGGAGCCAACTTACCCTTCTTCCCAAACCTCAACACACCTTTCCAAGGTGAAACTTTGAGATACACATTGTCTCCCACTTGGAACTCCAAGGGTATATGATGATTATCAACGTATGACTTTTGTTTGTCCTGGTCTGCCTTCAACTACTGTTGTATTACTTTGATCTTTTCTGGTGTCTACTGTACAAGCTCAGAACCCAAAAGCTGATACTCACCAGTCTCATACCAACAAAGTAGAGACATACAACGCCTTTCATACAAGGTTTCATATAGTTCCATGTTGATACTCCTCTGATAGATTTTGTTATAATAAAACTCTAACAAACAAAGGTGCACATCCCAACTGCCCAAAAACTACAAAACCCAGACTCTCAACAGATCTTCTAAAATATGAATGGTCCTTTTTTACTGACCATATGTCTACGGGTGAAACATTGTACTGAACCTCAACTGTGTTCCCATTGTTGTGTGCGGAAACTCCCAAAAATGATTGGTAAATTGAGGACCTTTGTTTGACACTGTCTTCATTGATATATTGTGTAAACAAACTATCTCATCAACATACACATGTGCCAACTTCTTTATTGTATACATCATCTTCACATGAAGGAAGTGTGTTGACTCGATCAACCTATCAACTATCATACAGATGGAATCATGACCTTTGTCTATCCTAGGGAGACTAACCACAAAGTCCATCATGATATGATCCCATTTACACTAGGGTATAGGCAGTGGTTGCAACATTCCTATAGGTTTCTGATGCTCAGCCTCGACCTGTTGACACACATGACACTTTGCCACGAACTCAGCCATATCACGCTTCAAACCAGGCCACCAATACAGATCCTTCAAGTTGTGATACATCTTGGTACTTCCTTGATGCATCACATACATAGAAGAGTGAGCATCCTCGAGAACCAACTTTCTCAAACCATGAGCATCAAGAACCACTGTCCTGCCATGGAAATACATTGTCTCATCCTCTGTCTCATGAAATCCCTCATGCTTCTCACTACCAAAATCTGATCGGATCTGATGTATCACAATATCATTACATTGGGAATCTCTAATTTGTTGTCTCAACATGGGCTTCACCTATAACTGCACCAACAAGCATGCCAACAAGGAGACCTCTAACTTCATGTTCATTTGACGCAACATCACCAAAATGTCTCTCTTATGGCACACCAAGGAACTCAACCATGCCTTATCAGTAGATGATGATGAAGAAGACTTCCTACTAAGTCCATCTGCCACCATGTTTGCCTTCCATGGATGATAGTCTATAGTGCAATCATAATCCTTAATCAACTCCATCTAGCATCGCTATCACATGTTCAACTCCTACTTTGAGAAGATGTACTGAAGGTTCTTGTGGTCAGTGAGGATCTAACACTTCTCACCATAGAGGTAGTGTCTCCAAATCTTCAAACCATGGACCAAAACTGCAAGCTCGAGATCATGTGTCTGGGTAGTTCTCCTCATGTTTCTTAAGCTGTCGTGAAGCAAAAGAAATCATGTTCTTATCTTGCATCAGCAAGCATCCCAAGCCATTCTTTGACGGATCATAGAAGATGTTATACCATTTCCCTTGCTCAAGCAACACTAACACGGGTGCACTGGTCAACTTCGCCTTCAAAAGTTTCAAATAGCATTAACACTTGTCATCCCAGATGAAAGATACACCTTTCTTCGTCAGCTTGGTTAGGGGTAACACTACAACGTTAAAGTTCTTAATAAACTTCCTATAGTAGCTTGCGAAGCCTAGTAAATTGCAAACCTACATCGATGTCTTAGGCTATCCCCACTGTAACACTGACTGTACCTTCTTAGGATCCACATAAACACCTCTAACAGATATGACATGCCCAAGGAAAGACACCTCCTTCAAACAAAACTCACACTTGTTGAACTTTGCATACAACTTGTGTTGCCTCAACAATGTTAATGCCTGACGTAGATGCTGCTCATGCTGTCAGACATCTCTGGAGTATATCAAGATGTCGTCAATGAACACAACCACAAACTAATCTAGATAAGGTTGGAACACCCTATTCATCAGGTCCATGAAAGTTTTTAGCTCATTGGTTAGCCTAAACGACATAACCACAAGCTCGAAGTGACCATACTGAGTCCTAAAAGCAAACTTGGGTATGTTGTATGCCTTGATCCCCAACTGATGGTAACCCAACCTCAGATCAATCTTCAAGAACACTGTGACAACTCTCAACTAATCAAACAAATCATCTATCCCTGACAATGGGTACTTGTTCTTAATCATCACTTTATTCAGATATCAGTAATCTATGAACAACCTCATGGAACCATCCTTCTTCTTCACAAACATTACGAGAGAACGCCAAAGGGAAGTGCTCAGCCTGATAAATCCCTTCTCTAACAGCTCTTGTTGCCTCTTCAACTCTTGCATCTCTGATGGTGCAATCCTATACAACAACCACACTATCAGTTGTGTACTGCAGACCTGATTGATCACAAAATTAATCTCTTTAGGAGGGGGAACTCTGAGAAACTTGTCGGGAAACACATATTCAAACTCTCAAACAACAAGCACCTCCTAAATACTCAGGGTTCCCACCTTGGTATCTACCACATGCTCTAGAAAAGCCTCACACCTTTGCCTCATCATCCTCTTTGTCGTCATCACTAACACCAAACATGTTGGGAGAATCTTCCTATATCCTTGTAAGACCCACAAAACATCACCTTCAAAGAGCATCTCTGCCTTGGAACTATAGTCCAAGACACTCGATACTTCTCAAAAGTATCCATTCTAAGGATCACAATGAATCCATGTTTGTCAAGTGGCATAAGGTCCACTTTAATGTTGCATCCCAAGAAAGAAAGAACACAGGATGGAGACACCTCTAGTAGCTCAACAAAACCAACAAGAAGGGTATCAAGAATAAGACCATCAAATTTATGACTAACATGCAAAGAACAACTATTTATCACTTCTATGATGATAAAAGAGTGTGTCACACCCCACGTCAACCAAAATAGATACAAAGGAAGATGCAGAAAACTCAGAATGAAGTAACTCCATCTGACCTATCATGACCCGTGGATTGAAGACTCTCTCTGAGTGACTCATGGTGTAGAATTGAGTTGTCACCTATTGTCACTCTCGTCCTCTGCTGGCTTCACTACTACAGAAATGACTTATAACGTCACTTTTAAAAGGCAACGGTTGTATAAATACATCGAAACCTAACACATAAAGCGTCGGTTAAAAAAAACCCGACATCTATCTATGAACGGAGACCAGACACGGGTATCACTTTTATTCAGTGTCAGTTCCTTATTAAGAAACAGACGCCTAAAACTAACCGCCAAATTCAAAATTTCCAGCGAAAAAATTACCTCCAAAATTTAACATATGGCGTCGGTTATTAACTCTTAAACCGACGACGAAATGTTTTTCACGAGACAGAAATTGGGCCCATTTTTATCGTCAGTTTGCTTGCAGTAACCGACGTCGATATATTTTTGCACTCTGTCCCCGTGAAAATTTTCACCCCCTTTGGCGTCAGTTTGCTACGGAAACCGACGCCTATGGTCAGAATGTGAGAACATTTTGTTTTTGTTGGCATATGTAGATAGACGTCAGTTTTTACTAGAAAAACCGACGAGTATCATTGTTCATAGGTGTCAGTTTTTGTGCTGTAACTGACATCTATACATTTATGTGTCGGTTTGTTTGAATAACCGACGCCTATTATTAACTTAATAGCACCCGTGCAACCTAGCCAGGCTCTTCCTTCTCTATTTCATTCCCGTGATTGAGAGGTTTAGTCTGGCGATTCTGCTACTCCGCCACTGCCTCCACGCCTGCCGCAGTCACTGCTCAGGCTACCGCCACACTGCCGCCTCTACTGGACACATGTTACTCGCCGTCACCACGCGATACCCGCTGATCGCCCTCACTTCTCACCGCCGCTCAACGCCTGCTCGCCGCCGCCGCCGCTCGACAGAGGAGGTACCCTCTTCTCTTTCTCCCTCTCTTTTACTTGCTCAACACCTGCTCGCCCCACCATTCTACCCTTGGATTTTTGCTACCTGATCCTCTGCCTGGAAGCAACATGAGGAGGTCACGACCGTGTGGGCCTTCACCTCTTCTTCTTCCTCTACCTCTTCTTCCTCCTACTCCCTCTCCTTACCAAATGGATTAAATCAAGGCCACAACCGTATGGGATGGCCACGGTCGTGGATGTGTTGGTCGACCATGGCCGTGCTGCCCCTAGGCAACACGGTTGTGCTGGGCAGCACGGTCATGGTAGGCCAACACAGCCACGGCCGTGGCCAGCCCACACGATCGTGGCCTTGCTTTTATCCATTTGGTAAGGAGGGAGTAGGAAGAAGAAGATACATTTGCAATTGAATACTAATGCTTGACCTAATTCTGTAAATTTTGATGTATGTTGAATTAAGATATTAAAACCCTAATACACATTTCATCATAATCTTGAATTAATTATATTACTGAAATATTGTGATCAATCTATGTAAGATATTAAAACCATATTGTTAAATATCTGATTTTTTAGTGATGTGTCACCCTAACATCTACATGAATCCCTATTGTATGATGTAGATTGATGATAATGCATGAGCTAGTTTGAAATTTTGAAATCAATTATGAATCTCTTCATCCCTAGGTCATACTAATTTATATGTAATCTTTATCTTGATGATGAACATGCATGGACACTCGAAATGTTGAAATCAATGTTATAGAATGACAACACATGTATTTGTTGGCCTAGAAACCCATCCAAGATTTACTCATTAGGAGTAAATCTTGGATAGTCCCCAGTTTGAGACTGTTCTTGAACACCTAATCTCACTTAGGATGTAATTGTATAATGTGTATTGGGTTTTTGAGAAAATTTCGGTAGCATTTCCCCATTTGTTCTCTAAGTACAAATGTACTTAGAGAACAGCGGGGAAATGCTGCCGATTTTTTTTTGAAAACCCAATACACATTATACACTTACTAGTGAGATTAGGTGTTCAAGGATGGGATAGGTGGTACACATTTATTATATATAAGAATGACATCACATGTATTTGTTGGCCTAGAAACTCGTCCAAGATTTATTCATTAGGAGTAAATCTTGGATAGTCCCCGGTTTGGGACTGTTCTTGAACACCTAATCTCACTTAGGATGTAAGTGTATAATGTGTATTGGATTTTTGAGAAAATTTCGGTAGCATTTCCCCATTTGTTCTCTAAGTACATATGTACTTAGAGAACAACAAGGAAATACTGTCGAAATTTTCTTAAAAACCCAATACACATTATACACTTACTAGTGAGATTATGTGTTCAAGGATGGGATAGGTGGTACACATTTATTATATATAAGAATGACATCACATGTATTTGTTAACCCTAGACCCTAATCTTGTTGTAATATATACTTGTTTTCTCTTTGATCATAGAATGGATAGATGCACATGTACCCTCTGAAGCACTTAAGGCACTTGATGAGAAACACCAAAAAGTTGACAAGAGAAGGGGCATCACTATGATGAAGAAGTTAATAGCGTAAAGGGGCAATGGACCCAAACTTGTTGTGGATTTTGATAATGCAGGAAATGCAATTGGAGTGAATCACAATTCGTTTGTTTCATATCTTGGGTATGTTACTCGTAGCCATTGTGGTTGTAAGATAAGTTCTTGGCATAAAGTTCCTAAGGCGAAGAAAGACGTAATATGGAAGGCTTTATGCGTGAGTTATTATTAATTTGCAATTCTATTTTGTAGATTACTAATTTTTTGGATACTAGTTAATAGCAATTCTATTTTGTAGAGTATATTTGAATTGGATGAAAAGCTGCATCGTAAATGCGTGATGCAACGCTGTGGGAGAATCCTAAGGAACTATAGGACAAATCTCACCCGAGAATACATAAAAGAAGCTGACAAGAGGAAGAAGACAACCACTAAACAGTGGAACTTCCTGGACCAAGAAGAATGGGACGCGTTTGTTGCTTCAAGAAATACTGATGAATTTAAGGTATTAGGCATCACTCCCAATTTAATTAATATACATTGTATTCACCTATTCAAGATTAACATTTAGTGTTACTAACCAAATCATTAATGTGCATACTAACTAGGCCCTCAGTGAGGTGCAAAGAGCAAGGTGTGCACTGAATGTGCATGACCACACAATGGGTCCAAAGGGGTATGCAGGCATTCGCCAAAGACTACAGGATGAGTCTACTACTCAGTATGCTGCTACTTAGGAGTCCTCTACTATAGGTACCACACCTCTACCTCGCCATGATGTCTGGATAGCTGGGAGGCAAAATAAGAAGGGAGAAATAAGGAAGCCCGCAACTGCTGAGGCAACTGCAAAAATGGTAAAATACAACTCTTAGAGCAATAGTTCGAATATTGATTATTTGTGGTGTTTACTTAATTACAAATTTTTGTTTTGGCGATTAGCAGGAGCTGCACGAGCTGAGGAAACAAGGCAAGTTCATCCCTGAGGGCACAAGAGATGAATTGATAGTTGCTCTGGGTAACCCAGAGCATCCTGGACGTGTTAGGGCTGCAGGCGCTGGTGTGGGCATCAAAGCGTTCTTTGGGCCATCCCAGCACAAACATGTCCCAAAAGCGAGAATTTCACAAGAAGAGGTAACCTATTCTTTCTTTATAATGTTACTATAAAAGAGAATTCAATAATCAGAAGCTAACATTTCTTTTATCCATGTATAGGTAGATAAGATAGTTGATAGGAAAATCGAAGAAGCAATGAGCAAGTGGTAGGCATCTCTGACTGCCACTCAGTAGACAGTACCTATGGCGTCCCGCTCTACTCCTACTGTAGAGGTTGGGAGTAATCCTGTAGACCCAACACCTAGCACATCCATTGTAAGTATTTTTATGACATAGTAACTAGTCTTTTCAAGATGATATGTACGTATATATGTATATAACATTCTTCACACAAAAATTTGTAGGGGTTGAAACCATGCCATCTAAAAAGTAAAGAATTTGTCATTGCAGAGGCGTCGACTTACCCATCCCTACCAGGGGAAATGTTTCATGGGTCTCCATTACCAGCTGGTTGGGTTTGTGTGAGCCGATACATATATTCCCCGATTGGATGGATCTTCCATTGCCATATGCCCACCCAGATTGTGAAACGCTTGGTGAGGCAGAAGGCGAAGTGATATTGTGGCCAGAAGCGGATGTCCTCTATACTGAAACTGTATGGTAAATTTACATTATGTTAAATTGTTAGTGTGTGTATATGATGTCAATTGATCTAAAATTATATATATATACAGGTTAAAAGAAGCCACCCAGAGCATCTAGGCCTCCACCTCCACCTCCTATATTACCAAGTTGGGTTCCACAGGACCTGCTTGTCCTGTTAGGTCCTAATTGTAGGGGTATGGAAATATGGTTAGGCGAACATGATATAAATTGCCCTATAACTATTTCTATAGATGCGGATGTTGCAGGTCAATCATACAAAAGCAAACTATTTATACAAGATATTTTGGAGTTGTTTTGATATGATTGGCTGAATACATTTGTGATAGATCTATGGATAAGGTGAGATCTTCTTTATACATCCATATACCATGTGTAGGATCTGGTGATCTAGTTTCTTATATATTAATGCATACATAATATATGTTTTGCAGCTACTTAGATAAGATATGTGCAGATTTTTCATTCGAACATGTAGGATTTTTTATTCCATCTTTGATTAGTCTAGTAGCTAAAGACCCTTTGTCAGTTCAACAATACTACTGTGATGCTTTTACAAATTTTTCTCAAAATAAGAAGACAGTGATAATAGCTCCATTCAATGTGGAGTAAGTTTACTTTGCTTATTATAATTTGGACTTAAGAAAATTACATTTTTATTGTGGATTTTAAGTTATTAATTTTTAACTTTTTTACCTCTAGTGGTATGTATTGGGAGTTACTAGTTATTGTCCCTGAGACATTCACTGTCTATTATCTAGATCCTAAGGGGACTAAATTGAATTCAAAATATGGACACACAATGAAAATGACATTATTCCGGTGAGAAATATTTCATTTTCATATCCATTAACATATGTTATTACATTGCTATTTAATTATGCAATGTACTGTGTTACATTAACATGTAGGGGTTTAGATGAGTTCAAAAAGGCTGGAGGAAAGGTCCCCAGGAAAAAGAACCAGCCAATAATTTGGAAGAACGTGGAAGTAAGTTCCCGACTGCAATGTATATATTATTTATGTGAACAATGCTTAATTAGTTGTATTTTTTAATATTTTGTATGTTTCAATTTATAGTGTGCTACATAAGACAATGGATGGGTATGTGCATACTATATGATGCGATTTATGCACATGATTATCAAATATGCCGCAGTGGACATCGATACCATTCTTGAGGTATTATATATAGTCTCATTAGATAATATGAAATATATCAATCTTATTTATGTATTATTAATTATATATGTACATCATTCTCTTTGCAGGTGTTTAAAACTGACCACACTACAGGAAAGGCCTTACCAGATGTACATGCTCCCTATACGAAGAAAGAATTAAATGATGTAAGAGAAGAATGGGCAACAGTCATACAAGTAGTGGGGGTTTTAACATATAATTGGGATCTTGATAGTGAATAATGACTAAATAATGATATTTTGTAAATGAATTTCTAAATTATAATATGTGTGAATGTTTCTACATGTCTGAATATTTCTACATGTGTCTGAATGTTTATACATGTGTGAATGTGAAAATGAATGAAACTAGTGGCTTCTATATGAATGTTTCTACATGTGTGAATGTGAAAATGAATGTAACTGCAAATTACTACATGAATGCTTTTTCATGTGTGAAAATCGAATGGAACTACAGATTGCTAAATGTGTGAAAATTAATGTTGTTAATTTTGCAGGTTTGTGGCCTGTTGTTGGCTGATATCAATGGATGTCATAAAACTTGTAGTTCATAACTGAACTGCAGGTTTCTCATCCTGTGACCAACCACAGTAGGCCTGCAGACTGATAAGAAAAAAAACATCAAATAGGCCTCGGTTATTTGTTTAAAACCGACGACAAATGATTACAACATCAGATAAATAATTATAACCGACGCCTAATGCATGTGATGTGGCATCTGTTATCAATAATAAACTGACACTTATGGTTCTGGCATTGGTTTCCCTACTAGTAACCAATGTCGATTTCCCTAATGAGGCCATGTACTACGGCCGTGCTGGCCAGCACGGTCGTGGCAGCGGGCCAGACACCACAGTCGTGCTGGCCAGCACGGCCGTGATAGTGGGCCAGAAAACACGGCTGTGCTGGCCAGCACGACCGTGGCAGCGGGTGAGATGGCATCGGTTATCACTAATAAACCGACGTTGATAGTGCCCCAGATGGCATCCTTTCTGCGGCGCGAAGGTTTATGGTGTCAGTTTCAAAACTATTAACCGACGCCTATACCCCCATGCTGGTGCATTCTCGGTGGTGTGCGAAGGGTTGTGGCGTCAGTTTGGAAACCGACGCCTAACGGTTGGCCTTTTAGCGGCGCCCACATAGGTGTCACATTAAAACCGACACTAAAGGCCTTAAATAACTGACACTAAAGGTCGGTTATGTACTAGTGCTTGCCCAAAGATCATGTCTGTGATGCCTGACCATGTCCTTTTCCATTGCCACTACTAAACTCTTGTCATTGGGAACTCTATTGACTCTGTCTCAGCTACTGGGTAACCCCCTCGTCCTTCATTGGGCAAGCCCACTTCAAGTATCCTAGATGCCCACACGTATAACATGTCTTACTGTCATACCATGGCCTAGCCGACCCTGTCATCGAAACCGATGCTATGCTATGAGCTCCTGTCGGTGGAAAAGTATGACCTCTGCCCTTGCTCGATGACCACCGAGATAGCACTCAAGATCTCTGCTGCAACTGTGGTGATGAAAACTTAGGCTTCTTGAAGCCTCCAGAAGACTGCCCCTAAAACTAAGCTAACCTCTTCATAGTGTTACCCTCTCGTTTCTCCACAACTGACTGCTCTATCTACCTCACAGACTCAACAAAGGTAGCAAACCACTCTTGATTCTCCAAAGTAGACATTGTCATCGTAAAGTCCTTACTTAAACCCTTCTCAAATTGTCTGATCCTCTCCTTGTCTATCACCGCCATGTGAGGGAAAAACCTTAACAGGTCCATGAACTTGGCCTCATACTCGTAGATCATCATCGATCCCTACCGAATCTTCTCGAATTGTAAGATCTTCTTGTCAAGATACATCTCGAGGAAGTATCAGCTCATGAACTCCCACCAAAAATCTTCCCAACTGATTACTACACCAAGCCTCTTCTCCTCCTAAATGGCCCACCAATGGGATTCCTCTTTTGTAGATAAGTTTCATGCTTCACCTTATCCTCTTTTGGGATATTGATGATCTTAAAGGCATTCTTGAGATCTGTCAGCCACATGTCCACATTTTTCGGGTCTACCGTACCCGCATACTCCAACACACCACAACCTCTTAAAAGTCTTCCCATAACCTTGGGACTCTGCATTGGGGAAGGTTGCCCTTGCTTGAGGTACGAGCACCCTATCTGTCATATGCAAAATTATTTCCATTCATTATCTAAACATGGACTGAAAAGCGGGATTGGCCATAGTTTTTGTGTCCAACTGAGGTACTTCAGGCACTCCATCAATTCTGTCCTGCCTACTGGCACCACCTCCTGGTGCAACATCACTACTCTCAACATGTTCTTCGTGTTCTCCAGACATATCTTCTTTTTCTTAAACGTAAGAAGTAGCTACAATTAGATATATTAGATAATGTAAGAACATACACAAACCCTAGTCCTATGTCCCTGTAGACTCAGCAAACCTAGGGATCTGATACCAACCAAGTGTGACACACTAATCACACCAACCAAGATAACTCAAAACCAAAGTGCGCTATTAACAACTAAACAAGCACATTACCACAAAATAGGGTAAATTAAAAGTGAACTTATATAACCATTATGTGTGGAACATTTTACATGAAAAGGTCCACAAATTGTACCATATCTCATATCAGGATAGGTATGTACATATGTATAGTGGCCGACTGCCACATACTTGATATAAAAGATAACATATTCATGTGTACAAGCCATACATACAACCAAGGCCCGCCAAAACACGTATTAAGGTATATATCATCTACAAAACACAAACCTCCCAAACCTGAGAGTACATGGATGACACATACGTCTCTACTACACAACACAATAGCTTATCCAACCTTCAACATTCACTGATCTCCGAGCTGCTCTTCCTCAACGACAACATCTCTACCATGTTGTGCACGACCACCTAAAAAGATGTGGCAAACCACGTGGGTGAGACCCATGTCCCAATGAGATATATAACTCTCTGCCAATAAATATTACAAATACAAATCATTCTTAAGCAGGAAAATAACATTACTAAATAGGATAAGAAGATTCCCCTAAATGAATAACTTAAAAACTGATTATGCATGCTAAGCAGGTCAGGCAACTACAACTGATAAGTAGAACAAGTATGCATTTAGAAGGAATATAAAGAACATGTATATGATTTCTCTTACCACATTATAATGCAACTGAGTCATACAAGAAACAAGGCAAGGGCAACAACTAACATAAGTCATGTTTAGCCCTAAACAAATATACTACATAGGTTTATTACTTATTTTACTAAGCCTGAGGATTTGAGTCATACCACCCAAATCCAACTGACCACTGCCAAGTTGAAATCTGTGTCATACAAGATCTAGGATTACCAAAGTCCTAATATCTCCTCTTCCCCTGGTCAGTACAAGTCCACCATAGTGACACATAAGGTCAAGATGCAAAATAGCCTAGCCCACCTTGGTACAGGTCACAGAGCTAGAAACTAGGTTGTACACACCTGTATCACTGAGGAATCACCACAGTTGTTCTCACTACTACCTCACACAATCACATATACCAATATTTGAGACATGACCGCAAACTTTCTCAATCACCTGAGATCTAGATGATAAGGATGTTTTCTACAATCACCCTGCATACTCAATGCTATGTGCTCAGATTTTCCCTCAGCAATACCCGTTTCACCATCCAACAAGTTCTAACACTGGGATGGATCTATGGCATAGGACAACTACATGATTAAGGTTTTACTTGATTAGTTAAACCAATTGTGTGTCTTTTATACTACATCAATCAAGTTACATACAAACCCTAAAAATATTCTACAAAGATAAGGGTAGTTTGCAACCTCATAAGGTATAAAATGTATAAGACAAAAAGTTGATCACATCACCACATGTACTGTCTCAATGCCTTTCACAAGGGCATCACCATTGTCACATCATTATATGGGACTCCAATCTCTTATCACATCACCAGAGGATACCACCTCAATTTAAGGCACAAGGCCATTGCCAAGGTCATAAGAGCATTTGTGTAACTCCCTTTAGAACGTCATAATCTCTCCATGCCTCATCAAGGCTCAGAATCACCACATTGCACATATGTTACTTAAGTTGGTGTAGCATTGAAATTAAGAATGATAATATCCATAAGATCACCAATTAGGGTTACATCATAGGAGAGAGAAATACTTTATTAATATGCTAAACAGTTAAATTATATTACCATGTACTCACATTAGGGTTAGGGTTTCTAAACATCATACTCGAGTTAGGGTTTCAAAACAAAAAACATCATTAAACCCCAATTGTCATTACTTCCAATTTTCTTGGAACATATTAGGTCTACCATCAACATAATTAGGTAACAACAAAGAAAACATGAGTTAAGGAACTCTCATCGACTGAATAACATAGGTCACCCACACTTATGCGACCGAAGAGAAACAAACCAACAAGGTCAAAGACAACATCAATTCTATGTGACCGAAGAGGAAAGATAACACCTTCGACTGAAGAGACTAGGTCGAAGAAAGACTTTGTGACCAAATACATCACCCACCCTCATCGACTGAAGGGGAGTTTCAATCATCACATGTTCCTAGATCCAAAACCTCTTGATTGAAGAAAACAAGGACAAACTCATTGACCAAAGAACAAGGAGTCATCTTTTCGACCATACAAGGGAGTTCAACTATAGCGACCAAAGAGGTATCCAAAACTTCAATGACCACATATGGCACCATGACACCATCAAGAGAGACAGAACACCCAATTCACAAGAATCAACAAGCTAATTAACACCATGCTACCTAAACTAAACATGAAGATAGGCTCATGAAGAAAAACATCATCCAAAACCCCAAAATATGATCATCAACCCAAGGAAAACCAAAACCTGATTCAAGGGAGGAAGAATCAACATTTAAAAGCATATCATGCATCCAAAACCTTCCATCACCAAGAGAGAGAAACTGAACCATAAACATGATGAGAAACCAACGTTGAAAACATATGCATGTAACAACCACACTTCCACCAACCACATGATTTCGGGTACAAGAATTAGGGTTTAAGATAAAGAGTTAATATATACAAGATCACCACATAATCATAACCCTAAATCAAGATATCATCACTACAAAACTTATAATCACATTCTAGAGATATATCATTAACATGCAAGATGAGTGCAATAATAATTGAGGGGAAAGTTATATAACTCGCCTTGTATTATGATGAAACAACTTCCAATCAAAGAAGCTCCAAAGAAGAGAGAGACACCTATCTTGATCACCTTCATGGCCAAGCTAGTCACCACCTCAAAAGAGAAGAAGAGCAAACCTAGGTTAAAATAAATCTCAAAGAAAGAGGGCAAAAACCCTAGGCTTGAATAAAGAGAAAAGATAGAGAGGAGATCTCCAACTCAACTCAACACTACCACGGAGAACCATGTATTTGGTTAAGAATAGAAGAGCTCCTCAAGAAACACCATGATGGAGGAACATGGATTCATCCAAGAGGAATAAGAGAGGTGTAGGGTTTGCAAGAAAATGAAACCAAGAGGGATAGACCACTTACCACGATCAAGGGTCACGAAAGGATCACCAAAAGAGAGATGCTCCAACCCTAGATCATACATGCAAGGGTTGCCTTCTTTGCTCCAAGGTTGAGCTATTCTCCACCACTAATATCACAAAGGACTAGCTCTAAGGTTGAGAGAGTACAAGAGGGTGCAAAAGAGATCACTTGCAAGCAAAAGAAGGGGTATATATATATCCAAGGGTAGGATAGAGGTGAGAGAGGTTTAGGTGTCAAGACACTAGTGACACTTGTCCCTCACAAACTTGACCATGAAAGAACTAGGGACATGAATGCAACAAGGGTGATAAAACCAAAGTAGGGTAGTAACCACCTGATCTAAAATACCCATCGGTTGAAGAAGACCCATGGTGACCAACATCGTAGCGACTGCTACCACCAAGGTGCAAGAACAACGATCGCCATAACCTAAAGCATGGGCCAAACCACCTTAAACCACAACAAACTAGATCAAAGCAAGGCACATAAGTCACTGCAAACAAGAACCAAGGAAGGCACTTTGGTCGCAACACGCAAAGGATTAACATACATGGTCAACATCACCATCAACTCAAGCATCCATGGCAAGCCCTGTCTGCAACACATGATGCCACCTCACAAACCGAGGTCCAACAAGGTGCCACTATGCATCAACCTCTCTAACGTGATGCAAAAACATAGGAGAAACGTCCAAAATGTGACAAATTGCAAGATAAACCCTCAACATGGGTAAATTGTAACTTGGTCTAAAATAAGCACACATATAACAGAAATAGTTCAAACATCATCCAAACTAGACCAAACTAGAAACATAAGCATGTCACATGTTATTAAGGCACATCCCATGATTAGATTAAGGTTTCAAGCATCTAATTATGCTAAGAAATCGAGATCAAGCAAAATCTAGGTCAGGGGTCTTACAAACATGACCTTCATGCTTTTGCTACAAATGATCTTTTGTCAAGGGGCCAACCACATTGCTTTCAGTTAGTACTCTACAAATCTTCACATCTCCTCATTGTACAATCTCTTGTATGAGATGGAACCACCATTGTATGTTCTTAGAGCGATGATGCGATCTAGGTTCCTTAGCTTGTGCATTAGCTCCATTGTTGTGACAATATAGCTCTACTACATCGTTGATGCTTGGAACCACCCCATGTTTTGAAATGAAGTTCATGATCCAAATAACTTCCTTTGCCGCATTGGATGCAACAATATACTCGACCTCTATTATAGAATCAACAAATATGTCTTGCTTGGAACTCTTCAAGCTTACATTTCTACTGTTTAGGCAAAACACAAATCCAGATTGTGATCTATAGTCATCTTTGTCAGTTTGAAAGCTTGCATTGGTGTAATCCTTTACCGCCAACTCTTCCTCACCACTATAGATAAGGAACTGATCCTTAGTTCTTCTCAAGTACTTTAGGATATTCTGAACGACAGTCTAATGGACTTCACCAGTATAAGGAGTGGGGACCCAAGAGGGGATCCACTCCCTACTAAATTAATTTAAGGGTAAATCCCATCTATCAAACACCACTATAATTTTTTTAAAAGGGATGATAACCAATTTATTCAAAATTTATGTATCATGATACCAAATGTAGAAGTGGAATACAAAATATCTAACTATGAAAGAGCTTGATATTGGCACAATACTTCACCATGTAGGGTGATACATATGATAACTAACTATACTAAAAGATCAACAGAGAGCCACCTAACCACCTCGAGAAAGTCTCCCAGAAGGTTTCATTTATACTTGATGAGGTCTTGGTCCAACTTGGTTATCCTATCCTTAACCCACACCTGGGGTTGGAAGCGTACACCAACAAAAAGCAGAAAAGTAGATGACATCAACAAAACACTAGTATGTGCATACTAAATCGAGTATTGAGAAATATAAAAAATAAAGGTCTTCAAATAAACTAGGATTCCCATGGAAAAAATAAAGGACTACCCAAATGGACATAAAAGAATGTGAATTCAATTAAATGATAAATAAGAGCAAGGCATCCATGTGTTTTACATATGCTAATACTAGAATAATATAAACATTTTGGTAGGAAATAACACATCTGCCATAAATATGGGATGAGTAGGAACATATACACATCTACTCTAAGCAAGACAAGATACACATCTACTCTAATAATATCAATTGTAGGAATTATCACCTATGCATTATCAAGTGTACGAATTTAAACATCCACACAAACTAACATATGTCACATTATACTAGTTGTCACCACATGATGCATACAAAAGAGCAAGAAAGTCGAAATCAAAATATGAGGGATGAGAACATCCAATCAATATAAGTGGGGTCAAAGGACCCATTAAAGAAGATTCAACAATGTCGATGATGTGAGAAGAAAAAAAATCAAAAAGATATCTTTCAAGAACAATATCAAGGAAAAGTACCGATCAAATTAGGATTTCATGTCTTCAAATATAACACAAGATAGAAACATATGTGATTGCTCAATAGGAATAATATGGAATGCAAACATACATTAAAAGAGAGGAACCAAAAATTGTTCAATATAGAAATAATGTGGGATGCAATCATACCTTAGGGTCAACTTTTTAAAATATAAATCTTAGATCCATGTCAAGGTTAGAAACTATTCCAAGGTTCATAACACCAATGGTTGAGAAAAGATCACCATGAAATTACAAATCGTTGATGGCTCATATAAGGGACTTGAATAGGATGATAAGAGAGAAGGTTGGGGTGGCCTATTGGTTCAGTGATTTCTATGTGGGTGAAGGCCATGGGGAGGGGTCTGTATATAGGACTATTTGTCTTGGGAAGAAAGAAACTTACCTATTTTTGTTTACTAAGGAAAATGTAAATCAAGAATTTGTTAACATATGATAAGTTATAAAATTAAAAACCTTATCAAAGGGAATGTATTATATTTAACAATTAACAATTAATGTTTCCAATTGTATATTCCCTTATCAAATTTATTTTCTTATATTATATTAAAGGGATCTGACTGATATCTGCTTGCCATTCTTAAGGCATACGAGACATCAAGACGAGTACTTAGCATTGTGTACATGATAGATCCAATTGTAGATGCATATGGAATCTTACTCATGTGTTCCCTTTCTTCACAAGAACTAGGACATTGAGCTCTAGAGATAGTATCACCATGAGCAATGGGTAAGTTTACTCTCTTTGAGTTCTCCATGTTGAATCTCTTCAAAACTTTGTCAATGTATGTAAGACCCCTAACCTAGATTTTGCTTAATCTTGGTTTCTTGTCATAATTAGATGCTTGAAACCATAATCTAATAATGGGATGTTCCTTAATAACATGTGACATGCTTATGTTTTAAGTTTGTTCAAGTTTGGATGATGTTTGAAATAGTTATGTTATATGTGTGCTTGTATTATACCAAGTTACAATTTACTTGTGTTTAGGGTTTATCTTGTAATTTTTCACATGTTGGACGTGCCTCCTATGTTTTGGCATCATGTTATAGAGGATGATGCATAGTGGCACCTTGTTGGACCTTGGCTGATGAGGTGGCATCATGTGTGGAAGTTAGGGTTTTGCATGGATGCTGGAGTTGATGGTTATGTTGACCATGTATGTTTATCCTTTGGGTGTTGCAACCGAAGTGCCTTCCTTGGGTCTTCTTTGTAGCGATCGATGTTCCTTGCTTGGATCATGTTTGTTGCAATCGAAGGTGTAAGACCCCTGGCCATGCTTAAAGTGTTGAACATGATTAATTATCATATTTGAGATTTTATAAACTTAATCTACCTTATGATAAGTTTTATATCATGTGACAAGCTTAAGTTTCACATTTGGTCCAATTTGGACACTGTTTGAGCAAGTTATGCAATTTTATGTACATTTTGGACTTTTTCTGCAATTTACCCATATGAGAGTTTTTTCTTGCAATATTTCACACACATTTTGTTCCTTAGATGTTTTTTCATCATTCTTGAGCTTCTTGAGCCATGGGGCACTTAGTTTTATCTTGGTTTTGTGGCGATTCCCTTTAATGGTGATTAGGGTTTACCCCTTCATGGATGAGCTACCTTTAGGAGCCATCAACCGATGGTCCCCCTATTTGGTTAACATCTGATGGTCATCGATAGGTGGTGACAACTGATGGACACCCTGGGAGGTCACCATCTAGTAGTCTAGCAGACTCCCACAACTGATGGAGTTGCTGCTTGCATGGCCATGGAAGCTCTTAGCCATGGACACATCGAGAGATGCTTGGACACCTCAAGATTCTTCTATCCCTTATCCTTATCCCAAACGAAACTTTGGTCCCTTATTTCTCCCCTGTCGTTAGATCTTCATCTTTCACCTACTTGGTAGTGGAGGAGCTGTCCAAGGAAGAAGAAGGTGGCTGGCCTTCTTACTGGAGCTTCTAGGGTTTTATTTTGATCTCTTTTAGAGTTTATAAAGCTTCCTTTTGGTGATCTTGACCTAAATGAGTAAGTATCTCCTTCTCCCTTTTGTTTCTTTTGTTGTTCTTCTTCCTCCTACCTTCTTCCTGGATGGAACTCTACTGTTCCATGGTAAAAGTTGCTTTAAAGCTCAAAGATCCTATCTTTCTTTCTCCTCCTACGTAGGGTGAGGAGGAAGGTGCTACTTGGCCGAGTTCAGACCTAAAACTAGGGTTTTTCTACCTTCTTTGCTCAAGTTTCTGGCTATTAGAAGCCTTTTCTTCTTCCTAAAGGTGATTTTTATAACCCTCTTCACTTTTATTGCTTACGACAAGCTTGCTTACTCATGTTCTTGTTCTAAAATGAAGATCTATGCATATGAAAGCTATACTTGCTTAGGGTTTCAATTTTTATGGTGTTCCTTGATTAGTTTCCAGATCTAGATGAACCTTAAACTAGGTGTACGACCTTCCTAAGGTAGAGGAAGACTTAGATCAGGTTGCATGACAACCGATGGTGATTATCACCTTTCAATTGATGGTCTATATTTAGAGTTGTTAGGCTGATCTCATCCTAGTACATGAACTGGTGATGACAACCAATGGTGTCGATCGATGTTGACAACCAATGGTGTCAACCGGTGGTGACAATCAATGGTGTAACTAGGTATCATGAGTTGATTCTATTAAGACCTAAAATCAATGATTTCTTGGTTTATATGATACAAGGGTTAGATCTACATATCAACTGATGATTTTGAAACATTAAACCTGATCCAATGGTCATTCTTGGATGCTTAAACATCCAATGGTTTAGAATGAAGTTTATAGTATAATGTGTTGGTTCTAATGATATGAATTTTATGGTTCAATGCCTTTAACTCGTAGTCTTACCTTTGCCCTCATATGAACATATTTGATAAATCAACGTGATAAGTGGATGTGTGACTTTAATGTGATAAAGCTTGTTACACTTGACCCAATGTAACAAAGTGATGGTGATAGATTGTAATCAACCCTCTTGAATGATTAAATATGACAATGAAATACTCTCTTTTTGTATTGAAACCACAAGGTAATGCTCATTGGACATTGCAGTTCCTTGCCTATGTTAATTTTATATGTCACATATGTACAGAGGATTTGTTGAGCCTTATTTTAAGGCATGGAAAGATAATGTGGGACATGCAGGAAATGATGTGATGGTCTTAATGACCTATGGGAATGGATGAGCCCTGAATGAGGTGTAACCCTCTTCATGATGTGACAAGGGTTGAAATCCTAGAACTATGTGACAAGAAATTATGTATTGGGGTAAGATGATGACAAGTATGATCTCATGTATGGAAATGAAGAGTAAATTGTGGTGATTGTGATTGAAAATTATACCTCCCATGTTTTATATGTTCTGAAGATGTTATACTTATATGGTTGCTAGAATTGTATTATGGTTTGAATGTCCACTTGTATGATGCAACCTTAATTCACCCAGTTGACAATAATTAATCAAGTGAAACCCTAATCATGTCATGTCATGTGTCATAGAACCATGTTCAGTGTCAGAACTTGTTGGATGGTGAAATGAGTATTCTTAAGGGAAACTCGAAGTGCATATTATTGAGTATGTGAAGTGCTTGTCACCCTGACCCCAAGTGTATAGGGAGGATGACTGTAGTCATACCTATCCCTCAGTTTGAGAGTGACTACGGTTGTGTCTTGGTGATTTCATATGAGATGAATTTGAGGACATTTGCAGTTGTACCTCAGATGATAGGGTTTGGATGCCCACCTCCAATAACTAGTGTTGTGACTTGTACCAAGGACGGACTAGGCTGTTAGCACCTTGACTTGATCTGTCGCTACAGCGGACTCGTACTGACCGAGGGCAGAGAAGATCTTAGGAATCCAATTCTCCTAGATCTTGGATGGCATTGATTTTGACTTAGCAGTGGTAAGTTGAGATTTGAGTGGTATTCCTCAAAGTCCTCAGGGCATAATAAAAGATGTAATACAAGCCGTGTAGTATATTTTCTAGGGTTAAATACATCTCACATTGGTTAATTAGCCCTTATCTTGTCTTTATGATGCACAGTTCTTACATGATGTAGACTTATGAAATTTGAGTAATTCTACTTGTTGCTAAAGCTTATTTGCTTAACTGCTTAGTATGCTTAAACTATTCAATATGCTCAAATTGTTTATTCAATACTCTATCTGCTTAGTTTATTTAATGTTAATTAATATATTATAATCAATATCTGTTGGAGAGAATTATATCTCTCGCTGGGAGTGGGTCTCACCTCGTGGGTCACCACATCTTTTTAAGTGGTTTCTGGCAACGTGGTCGAGGTCGTGCTATAGAAGAGGAGCATCCTAGTGATCAATAGGCCCAGAAGGTTGTTCAGGTGTAGATGTTAGTAGTAGAGTCTTAGTGTTGTCCATGTACTCTCAGGTCTGGGTATGGGATGTTTTTTTATAGATGATATACTTGTATCAATACATGTTTCTGGTAGTATACTAGTGTTGTATATATGGCATGTACATGTGGAATATCTTTTGTATACGTGATGTGGATGAGGCCAATGGATACATATGTAAATACCTTTTATGGTATATGAAAATGGAAAAGATGGACCTTTATGTAAATGTTTCAGAGCTTGTTTATAATGTTAAAATTGGTTTTAATTCTTCCACTTTTCTAGCTATATGATTAGTTAGTAGTTGATTGTGTTTTGTATTTTTAGTAATCTTATTTAGCATGATTAGGTATCATAGTTAAGTTGGTATTAGAGCTCTAGGTTCGTTGAGTCTATAGGGACTTAGGACTTAGGTTTGAGTTTGTTATTATGTATCCAACATATCTGATCATAGCTTATGCTTATGTAGATATGTCTGGATGACATGAAGAACACATAAAGAGTAGCTATGTTGCACCACGAGGTGGTGCTAGGAGGTAAGCACATGATGAGAAAGTGCTAGAAATAGGGCCAGAGTAGCCCACGATGTCTCCACTACACCTGACAACAATGGCCAATCCTGAGTTTCAGTCTATGTTTAGATAGATGATGGCCACGATAATACATATAGAGTACAGAGCGCCAACACCTCAAGCTAGGACAACCGTCCCTAATGTGGAATCCCAAGGAGTCGGGAAGACATTTGAACATCTTAGACATGTCAGGGCGATTAAATATGTTGGTACTTTTGACCCAATAGACGCTGACATGTGGCTAACATATTTGGAAAAAGCATTCAAGATTTTGAACATCCCTGAAGAGGACAAATTTAGGCATGTTATTTACCTATTAAAGGGTAGTATTGGCTACTAGTGAGCCATAGAAGAAGAGAAAAGGCCAGGAGTTGTGATAGTAAGGGAGAAATTTTAGTGGGAGTTTATCAACTGGTACTTCCCAGAGACATACTTAGATGAGAAGATCTCTCAGTTTGACAAGATTAGACAAGGAGTGATGACTATTAATGAGTATGAGTCAAAGTTTATGGAGCTTCTGAGGTTCTTCCCTCACATAGCAACCACAAATAAGGAAAAGGATTCATAGATTCATGAAGGGTCTAAGTATATAGTTGACTACTACAACGTCAGCCTTAGAGAATGGAAAAAGGTTTTCCACCTTTATGGAGTCAGTAAGGCAGATTGAGAGGTATGCCATAGAGAAGTGTGAAGCTAATGTTAATAAATGACTGACTCAGTTTCAAGGACAATCATCTGGAGGCTTTAAGAAGTCAATGTTTTCTTCACCACAAACTCAACATAGGTCAATTTTGTAGTCAGAAGAGGTCATTTACACCACCACAATGGTCCCTGAGTAGGGGCAGAGGCCATAGTTTTCCATAGGCAGGAGCCCATAGCACATCAACAGTTTTAGTGACAGGGACATCTAGGCCACAAAATGATAACAAGATGTGTCATCAGTGTGGACAAGAGGGGTATATCAGATGAAATTTCCCAATGAAGAATGAGGAAATGACTTAGTAGCCAAGGCAGAGTCAATAAGGTTTACAACAGTGACAATTTAGCAGTGGTGGTGGTAGAGGATGCATCTAGGCATCACAGGAAGGATCCTCTAGATAGGCCAACAGAGGACGTGGATGGCAATAGGTGACAACTAGGATCTATGCTATGAGACAGCTGGAAGAAATGATCAATACATGGGTTGTAATAGGTCAGATAGAGTTATTTCATTCTGATTTGTCTACTTCTTGTTTCATATATGTACTAGTTAACCCAGGTGCGACATAGTATTTTACCATTAGAGAAGTGATTGATAGTTATTATCTACCTGTTAATTGTAGATCTAATAGTCTTCAACTAAAGACTCCTTTGGTTGGTTCCTCCGAGTTGTGGGAGGTGTGTTCCTCTTGTGTTCTTTCTTTTTCAGGATGCAACATTCAAGTGGATCTATTGCCACTTGACATGCATGGATTCGATGTGATCCTAGGAATGGATACCTTGGAAAGGTACAAGGTGGTGTTGGATTGTAGTACTAAGGTGGCGATGTTCCATGATGGAAATGTACAATGGATTTTTCAAGGTGATAGGAATATTATTCCCACATGTCTAATTTCAGCTATGATAGCAGAGCGGCTGATGAGACAAACCCATGTAGTGGATACCAAGAGGAAGAGTCCCAATATTCTCGATGTGCCAGTGGTACAAGAGTTTGAAGATGTTTTTCCTGAGGAATTTCCCGGTGTTCCCCCTCCTAGAGAGATTGACTTTGAGATCAATATTGCTTCTGAAATACAACCCATAGCACAATCACCATACAGAATGGCACCAACAGAGATACAAGAATTAAAGAAATTGTTGCAAGAACTGTTAGAGAAAGGTTTTATCAGGCTGAGAACTTCCCCTTGGGGTGCTTCTGTGTTGTTTGTCAAGAAGAAGGACGATTCAATGAGGTTATGTATAGACTATCGACTGTTGAACAAGGTGATGATAAAGAATAAGTATCTGTTGCCAAGGATTGATGATCTTTTTGATCAGTTAAGAGGTGCCACTGTGTTTTTAAAGATAGACCTTAGGTTAGGTTACCATCAGTTGAGGATTAAGGTGGATCACATACCTAAGTCAGCCTTTACGACTAGGTATGGTCATTAAGAGTTTGTAGTTATGCCGTTTGGGCTAACCAATGCACCAAAAACTTTCATGGATCTGATGGTTAGGGTGCTTAGGACCTATCTTGATCAGTTTGTGGTTGTGTTCATAGATGATATTTTGATCTACTCCAAGGATAGTCAATAGTATGAGCAATACCTTCACTAAGTGTTGACTTTGTTGAGACAACATCAGTTATATGCTAAGTTTAGAAAGTGCAAGTTTTAGTTGTCTGAAGTGTCTTTTCTGGGTCATGTCATATCAACTAAGGGTGTTTGTGTAGACCCTAAGTAGGTTATGTCTGTTCGGGAATGGGAAAAACCTAAGACACCGATAGAGATTTGTAGTTTCCTAGGTTTGGCAGGTTATTATAGGAGGTTTATAAAGAACTTTAGTTCTGTAGCATTACCCCTAACTAGGTTAACCAGGAAGGATGTTCCTTTTGCTTGGAATGATAAGTGTCAACATTCTTCCCAATAGTTAAAAGAGAAGTTGACCAGTGCACCGATGTTAGTGCTACCAGAACAAGGAAAAGTTACATTGTCTTTTGTGATGCTTTAAAGAATTGGTTGGGATGTGTGCTGATGCAGGATAAAAATGTGATTTCTTTTGCTTCACGACAGCTTAAGAAACACGAGGAGAATTACCCAACACATGATCTGGAGCTTGCAATAGTGGTTCATACCTTACAAATATGGGGACACTACCTTTATGTAGAAAAATGTCAGATCTTTACTGACCACAAGAATCTACAGTATATCTTTTTAAAGTAGGAGTTATATATGAGACATAGGAGATGTATGGAGCTGATTAAAGATTATGATTGCATGATAGATTACAATCCAGGAAAAAAATGTAGTAGGGGATTCTTTGAACAGGAAATCATCTCTATCATCATCTGCAAACCAGACACAATTATGCTCATTAGTGATACTAGCGAGACATGTTAGTGTCTCTCTGTCAGATGAATGTACAGTTGGAGGTTTCCATATTGGTAGGGTTGGTACCATAGGTACAAGTCGAACCAACCTTTAGATAGCAAACTCGTGATACACATCAGAACAATATTGTGATACTGAATATTGGATCAGAGATTGGCAGTGAAAAGTATGATGCCTTCCATGTGGCAAATGATGGTACAGTATGTTTTTATAACATGACAGTGGTTCCTGATATTGATGGGTTGAGGAAGATGGTACTTGAGGAGTCTCACTCCTCAACATATGTGATGCATCCTAGAAGTACCAAGATGTAGCATAATCTAAAGGACTTGTATTGGTGGCCAAGATTAAAGCGTGATGTGGCAAAGTTCATTGCCAGATGTCCAATATGTCAACAAGTTAAAGCTGAGCACCAGAAACCTATAGGGACACTACAAACTTTGCTAATACCATAGTGGAAATGGGATCATATTACTATGGACTTTGTGGTTGGTCTTCCTAGGACATCCAAAGGCCATGATTCCATATGGGTGATAGTTGATTTATTAACCAAGTTAGCTCACTTTCTTCCAGTTAAGATGACGTTTATAGTTGAGAACTTGGCACAAGTATATGTTGATGAGATAGTCTATTTGCATGACATTCCAGTGACTATAGTTTTTGATAGAGGCCCACAATTTACAAGTCAGTTTTGGGAATGATTGCATTCAGTAATGGGAACACAACTAAGGTTCTTCACAACATTCCAACCACAGACTAATGGCCAGTCTGAAAGGACTATTTAGACTTTAGAAGAACTTCTGAGAGCATGTGTGTTGCAGTTTCTTGGGAGCTAGGATGTACATTTGAGTCTGGTAGAATTTGCTTATAATAATAGCTATCATAGAAGCATATATATGGTTCCTTATGAGGCTCTATATGGTAGGCATTTTCGGTCTCCACTTTGCTAGTATGAAACATGTGAGTATCAACTCTTGGGTCCTGAGCTTGTACAATTGACTATAGAGAAAATTAAGGTGATTTAGTAACAGTTGAAGGCAGCCCAAGACATGCATAAATCTTATGCATATAACCATTATAGACTGTTAGAGTTCCAAGTGGGAGACATGGTGTATCTTAAGGTTTCTCCTTGGAAGGGGGTGCTAAGGTTTGGTAAGAAGGTTAAGTTGTCTCCTAGGTTTATGGGACCATACCCTATCTTGGCTCGTGTTGGAAAGGTAGCATACAAGTTAGAGCTACTTCCAGAATTGCACAAACTGAATAATGTTTTCCATATCTCCATGCTGAGGAAATGTCATCTAGATACAGACCAGACAATCTAGCCAATGGAGGTTGAGTTAGATGAGGATACCTCATATGTTGAGGGTCTTGTGTTGATCCTAGATAGAAGGGTGAAAGAGTTGAAGAAGAAATATTTAGTGTTAGTAATGGTTTTGTGGCATCACCGTGGTATAGATGAATCCACTTGGGAGTTAGAGGATGAGATGCATAGGAAGTACCCATCTCTCTTCTAAAATGACTCACACTGGTTGTTGCCCTTTCCTTGTTTCTTGTACTGCTCAGTTGCATTATAATATGGTAAGAGAAATCAATTGTTATACATGTTCTTTATATTCATTCTAAATGCATAACTTGTTCTACTTATCAGTTGTAGCTGCCTAACCTGCTTATCCTGTATAATTAGCTTTTTAGCCATTCATTTAGTTGATTTTGCTCATCATGTTTAGTAATGTTATTTTCCTACTTAAGCATAATATGTGTTTACAATAGTTGTTGGCGGAGAGTAATATCTCTCATGAGACTTGGGTCTCACCCCTGTGGTTTGCCACATCTTCTTAGGTGGTTGTGCACGACATGGTAGAGATTGTGCTATTGAGGGGAGCAACACGGAGATCAGTGAACATTCGAGATTGGATGAGCTAATGTGTTGTGTGGTAGATTCCAATGTGTTGTCCTTGTACTCTCAAGTCTGAGAGGGTTGTGTTTTGTAGATGATATGTACCTCGATACGTGTTTTAGTAGTATGACCTGGTTGTATGTATGTCTTGTACACATGAGCATGCTATCTTTTGTAGTAGGTACGTGGAAGTTGTCCACTATATAGATGTACATACATGCCCTGATATGAGATATGGTACAGTTTGTGAACCTTTTGATGTAAAATGTCTTTCACATAATGGTTATATAAGTTCAATTTTAAATTAACCTATTTTGTGGTAATGTGCTTATTTAGTTATTAATAGCGCACTTTGGTTTTGAGTTATCTTGATTGCTATGCTCAGCGTATCACACTTGGTTGGTATCAGAGCCCTAGGTTTACTGAGTCTATAGAGACATGGGACTAGGGTTGTGTATTTTCTTACATTATCTAGTATATCTTATTGCAACTTCTACTTATGTAGAAGAAGAAGAAGATATGTCTAGAGAACACGAAGAACGTGCTGAGAGTAGTGTTGCTGCACCAGGAGTTGGTTCCAAGAGACAAGACAGAGTAGATGGAGTGCCTGAAGTACCTCAGTTTGACCCATCAACTATGGCCAATCCCACTTTTCAGTCCATTTTTTGGATAGTTTATTTCCATAATTTCACATATGGTCAATAGGGTTCCCATACCTCAAGCAAGGGTAACCGCCCCCAATGTAGAATCCCATGGTTCTTGGAAGACTATTGAGAGGTTGCAACGCATTGGAGATTTGAAGTACACATGTACGATAGACCTGACATATGTGGACATGTGGCTGATAGAGGTGGAGAAGGCCTTTAAGATCTCAATATCCCAGAAGAGGATAAGGTGAAGCACATAGTTTATCTGGTGAAGGGAAGTGCTAACCATTGATGGTCCATTGAGGAGGAGGAGAGGCTTGGTGTAGTGATCAATTGGGAAGATATTCGGCAGGAGTTCATGAGCTAACACTTCCCAAAGACATATCTTGACGAAAAGATCTTGTAGTTTGAGAAGATATGGCAGGGATCGATGATGATAAATGAATATGAGGTCACATTCATGAAGCTATTACGATTTTAGCCTCACATGGTGGCGACAAACAAGGAGAGGATCAGATAGTTTGAGAATGGTTTAAGTAAGGAATTGATGACAACAATGTCTTCTTTGGAGAATCAAGAGTGGTTTGCTACTTTTGTTTAGTCTGTGAGGCAGATAGAGAAGTCACCTATGAAGAAGTGAGAGGCTAAATCTACAAGTGAAAGTCTTCCGGAGGCTTCAAGAAGCCTAGGTTTTTGTCACTATAGTTGTAGTAGAGATCTAGAGTACCATCTCAGTGGTCACTGAGTAAGGGTAGAGGTCATACTTTTCTATTGATAGGATCTCATAGCACAACATCAATTTCGGTGATAGGGCCATCTAGGCCATGGTATGAGAGTAAGACATGTTATAGGTGTGGGTGGATAGGAAACCTGAAGTGGGCTTGCCCAATAAAGTACGGTGAGGTGACCCAGTAGTCGAGACAGAGTCAACAAAGTTCCCAACGGTAGTAGTTCAGTAGTAGCGGTGGCAGAGGACATGATCAAACATCACAGGTAGGATCTTCAAGGCAGGCCAACAGAGGATAGAGGTGACAAGAAGTGACTACTCGATTCTACACCATGACTCACCTGAAGGGAGTGATCAATCCATGGGTCTTGATAGGTTAGATGGAGTTATTTCATTATGATTTGTCTACATCTTTCTTTGTATCTATTTTGGTTGACCGGGGTGTGATGCACTCTTTTATCACCAAAGAAGTGATAAATAGTTGTTCTTTTCCTATTAGTCATAGATCTGATAGTATTCTTCTTGAAACCACTCTTGCTAGTACTGTCGAGTTGCGGGAGGTGTGCCCATCCTGTATTCTTTCTTTCTTGGGACACAACATTCAAGTGTACCTTATGACACTTGACATGCATGGATTTGATGTGATCCTTGGAATGGATACTTTGGTGAAGTACCGGGTGGTCTTGGACTGTAGTTCCAAGGTAGCGACGTTCTTTGATAGTGATGTTTTGTGGGTTTTCCAAGGAGATAAGAAGATTCTCCCGACGTGCTTAGTGTTAGTGATGAGATCGGAGAGACTGATGAGGTAAGGGTGAGAGGCTATTCTGACACATGTGGTGAATACCAAGGTGGGGAGCCTGAGTATTCAGGAGGTGCCCAATGTTTGAGAGTTTGAAGATGTGTTTACCAAAGAGTTTCTTAGAGTTCTCTATCCTATAGAGATTGATCTTGATATCAATCTGGTTCGTACATAGCTAATAACGCAGTCACCATATAAGATGGCACCAACTAAGATGCAAGAGTTGAAGAGGCTGTTGCAAGAGCTGTTAGAGAAGGGATTCATCATGCTGAGCACTTCCCCTTGGGGTGATCCCTATTGTTCATGAAGAAGAAGGATGGTTCCATGAGGTTGTGCATAGATTACCGACAAATAAATAAAGTGAGATTATGAACAAGTACATGTTGCCGATGATGGATGATATGTTTGATAAGTTGAGAGGTTCCATAGTGTTCTCAAAGATTGATTTGAGGTCGGGTAATCATCAATTGCGGATCAAAGAGGATGACATTCCCAAGTATGCTTTTAGGATTGCCTTTATCACTCACGACCTCCAGACTCTTTGAAAACCCAAAATTCATAGATAATATAACCTACATTATGGAAAATTCAAGTCTCTTGAATTAATGAGTGGATCGATCAGTTCTGAATGGGACACCTAGGAACGAACCATTTTGTCAAACATATTCTTCTTCCAGAGTTCAAGTAATAGATCGTGCACCTAGATCCATATTAGAACCTCAACCAGTTTAAATTTAGCCAAATGTTGTCCTGGCTTCCATCTCATCAGTATCAAAGGCTTATCTCTAACAAAACATGTCACTCCACATTGCTTTCATATTTGAGTTGTTCGAGAACCATATCAGAAAGAAGCACTAACCATGGTTGAGGACCTCAATGGATCCTTTGAGAACTCAAATTTGCTTCATATATCATTCCAATGTGGGTAGATGCAGTCTGAATGCCACCACATATCCCGCTAGACATGACCTCCATTTCTCTACATTTTTCACAGCCTCTTCACTAGGATAAATAAGAGTTTGTTCTATGTTGACCTTCTCCAGAGAGGTATCTCCCTGAAGAGATTTCTTGAACAAGTCACTCCACACACTTGCTTGGATCTGAGATTGCTGCTCTACACCTTTTTCACCGCTGACAATCACATCCCCTATTGCGATAGTCATCATGAGATATTCTTCTTCTTCTTGGTTAATGTTAATATGAATTTATTATACACACCTTAAACATTCACTTGTTTTCCTAGTTCTTCTATACTTCACATATATTTACATATAAACATTAGTTGTCAAGGAAGTTTTGGATCTTGGAGATCTTAAAGGCTTTTCTTTATCCTTGACCTAAAAATCACCTACTTGAGTTGAGATGAGTGGTTAAGCCACTAATTTATAGTTCTATCATGTTCTATAATTGATCAAGTAACTGAATTTTTGTGATGAACCCAAATTAGTGTTGTTTTGAGAAAAAAATGAAATAGAGGTAACTTTTAAAACAAATTATAATATTGAGTCATTCCTTATAGAATTTTGATGGTATAAAACCTTATCAATCTCAACTATGCTGATTGGACCTATTTCACACAACAATATCAACGTTAATGTTTAAGCCAACAATTGGATACACATACTATAATGGTTCTTCCCCCTTGTACAATAAGTCCAATTGTTGTATAAGACTATGTGGTCCTATGACGGTGATTTAAATAATAGTTATTGCACATGTTGTAATATATGTGTTTTATACAACATTTAATGCATGTTGTAGTTCAAACACACCCATTGTAATACGGGTGCTTTAAACAACATGTGATACACTTGTTGTAATATATAAGTGTTGTACTACAGTTGATGCATGTTGTAGTTCACTAAAGACACATGTTGTAATACGGGTGGTTTATACAACATGTGTTTCTCCAATTACAATACATGTGCTTTATACAACATGAGTTGCATCTTTAGTTCACTGCACACATGTTGTAATAGGGGTGCTTTATAAAACATGTGATGCACCTATTGTAATATATACATGTTATATGAATAGTTGATGGATGTTGTTGTTTACAAAATACACATGTTATGATGGGGGTGCTTTATACAACATGTGTTGCTCCTATTGTAATATATGTGCTTTATACAACATGATTTGCATGTTGTAGTTCACTAAACACACCTATTTTAGTAGGGGTTCTTATACAATAGGTTTTGTGCTAGTTGAAATATTCTTTTAGACAATGGTTTATATATGTTACAATTTCCCAGACACACCCATCGTAAAAGAGATAGACACATCCGTTACAAAATGGGTGCTTTACACAATATGTGTTGTTTGTTGCAATAACACACCTATTACAACATGTCATTAATCATTGTATTTGTTTAGAAATTTCAACAATATTTTATAGTCTGACCAATCCCGTCGAACCAAAATTTACTAGTTTTGAAATATTTTATAATAAATAAGATATTACACTTTTTAAATGTCATAAAAAATCACACAATTATACATAATTTTGGATTAAACCTTGAAAAAGAGCTTGCAATGATTTTTATATATAATCATCCATACCAAGATTCAGTTATACAAATAAGTACTATATATACATAAATTAGTGAGAAAGCATTCTATAGTTAAACTAAAAAATAGCTACAAAACTTTTAGATTCTTCATATGTTGAATAACATACGTCTCCCACTCATGTCAGACAATTTGACGTATGATGAAGAACACACATCAACCAGTCATTTTTAACCTCATTGATCTCTTCTTGGTTGAAGCAATGACCACTATACTTCAAATAATACTACAATAATATGTCAAACATATCAACATATTGTAAATTATTCAATGTATTTTGAAGTTTGAGCAAACTAAAAGAATATAATAAATAGCTTACATCTTTAGGAATATATCTAAATCTTATATCAACATCCCTCATATACTTCATCACATAATAACTACATTTATATTGTTTGGCTGATTTGGACACTATATAAGATAAACATAAATAATTTAGTGACAATTCATGAAATGTGAACAGTAAAAGACAATGGCAACAAATCAATCCTATTTTGAGGACATTTTCTGGCCATTAACTAAAAAATGATACTGAATTACTTAAATTATATGTTTAGAATAAAAAAATATACAAACCCCCAGAAGTATATTTTTGACACACATTAAGATAAACTTTTTTACATGATAGACAAGCTCTATACTACTACCAAATATACTAATTTGAGGAAATTTGTAGGCATATTTTTTATGAGAATTTTTTAGTTCTATAAGAGAGGATTGAGCTATCCCATTTGTACTTGAGAATAATCATCTAAGGAATTACCCTAGTCTAAGTAAGCTATCCCATATGTACTTGGTGAAATATTTCCATTATTTTCTATAGTTGTTGGGCCTCTACCAGGTTTTCCACAATTGCAACTCAAAAAGAGGAGAGTCAATGTGGTCAAGGACACTGGATATAATCTTGAAAGTTAAAACATTGTCATAACTTACAATGCATGATTTTTTTGTAGGTTCTATGATTAAGCCATTAAGAAAAGGATTAAAATATGAAGTTTAGAAAAATTAAAATACGATTTGTCAAAGTAGCCATTGTCTTGGGATATATTCAAATTAGAGTATGAATAAGAAATTATTGGCTTCACACTGGGATTTCATCCACCTTAATACTATTTCAAACCTTTGTGGCTATGGCACAACTAGAATGTTATGTCCTCATTTCATATTTTCAAAACTAACATCTCCTCAACTAGGTAGATCCATAGTCAACACATGTAAAACCCAAGTGAACTAGCTAAGGTAACTATGAACAACAAGGTAGCACACATTACTTCAATAAATGGAAAAGAATAACACAAATTCCACATATTGGGTAATGTCACTATGGTCAATATGAAAAAAATGGCAATACAATTCAATGAGTTCTTGGACATGCCTTACAAGGCCAACCGAATGAATCTAAGAAAAGTCCAATGGTAATATTGTTCTATATGGTTTACCATTACTGACTAGAAAAATTGGCAAAGAAGATGCATATTCATATTTTAAAATATCAAATTGTCAAAAAGGACGTTGCACAACAAAGTAAAAAGATAAAGTCACCTTATGCCTTAGGGCTTTCAAGCACAAACATGACCAACTTTTGGTTGGTCATTCTAGAACAAAGGGAGATATCTTGCTACACCTATTGATTAGTATTAACTACAACAAATTTGATTCATTATAAATTATGAATTCTAGTGTATAATCCTGTAAAACTGATGTTGTGACTAATGACAATGAAGAAACAACCAAAACATATATGACAATAATCCAACTCTTAATTGATGTAAAAAATTGTTGAGGTTTGTTGGCACTTCATTGTACCAGGTCATGCCCCCAAATCCCCCAAATTTGTGAATCACTAAAAATGATTTCAGATGGTTGATATCCTCAAATTTCACTCCCTTCAATGTTCAATATACTATGTGTTCCTTGGAGGACAATTTATTCTGGTGAAGGGTAGGAAGCAAATTCTGGTTGCCTATTTCAGCACAAAGATAGAGCATCTTGCTACATGTAATGTTTATTATCAACTAAATCAAGTTTCTTCAAATCTAGGGATTTCTATGTAATCCTATAAACTTGACTCTTTTATAATAGCCAAAATAAGGCAACATCACTACATGGTTCAATGAGAAAATCATATAAAATCCATACTAGATTTATGTTGAACACACTATGTTGAATTAATCACCCCTTGTTTCTTCACACTATCAACTAGACTTCAGTAGGAAAAAATTCATGTATCAACATGAAGTATTAGAAAGGCAAGAGAATAATATCATAATATGATTTAGATTGTCACCAAATAGTTGCAGTCATTGAAAGCTCTCTTTAATGATTCTTATATTTATCCCTCCAAGACCATATATATACCAATAAAAAAGTGAACTAGATGATTCTACTTGTGTATGCTCATTTTTGTTTTGGGGACCATATATAAATTCCATAATTTTTGTCCTCTCTCAATTTGTAACAAAAAGCACTATACTATAATAGGGTGTCATTTTCAGTCTCTACACCCCCATGCACAAGGGCACATTGAAGCCCCTTTTCTATGAAATATTATTAGTAAAATTGATCAAGAAAACAACTATAATAAATGATGATGAGTCGAGGCATTTTTCTTTGGCATAACTCCCAATTTGGTTAATTTTCATGTAGATACAAATAGAATTACATGGTTCTCAATTTTTATTTGAGGTTTACTTGCAACTAGCAGTTTGTCATTGTCCCTAGACAAGGATCAAAACCTAAGAAGAAATGTTATGGAATTCTCTAACCCTTTATTTCAGATTAATAATTCTACTATTTAGTCTAAGACCTAGTTTTATGCCCCATACCTTGTAATAAAAAAACTTACATGAGGATGGATTTGACATTGCCAATCTTGAAAGTTACATGAGGAATAAGCAATTTATGTGATTTGAAATTGTATGATATGTCTACAAGTGGAGGAAACTTGGTTAGATAAACCAAGTGCACCCTGTTAGGTACTTCTAGAGATTCATTTGAACCATACACATTTTTATGAATAGTTATATCCTGGGCATTTTTGGTTAACCCAACTTTAATGCCATATTCGACCTCCTTATTTTGAGTCCTCCCTCAAGTTTTGGTACTTATTTTCCCCATGCAATAGCTTGCATTTTCTTTTCATTTTAGCAATTCCTCAAAAAATGTTATAAGAATATATGTGCCTCTTATTTTTCTACCAAAAGGAGGCAAAAAGGTTACTAGCATAAGTTGTAACCTAACAATTTTGAGAATATTAGTTATGTGCTCCCTGAAATCAATGGAAATATTGATTCTCGATCCTTTTCTTTTAATTTGATTTTATTAGAATATGCATTCTAAATAAGTCTGCCATATAAAAGTGGTAGGACAAGATATTTTATTGGAAACCAAGCTACAAGATTGTCTTTTTTGGTACAAGGTATAAGATTCATTTGCACTTTTTTGAATACTTGACTTCTTGTTGGATTGAGGTTTAGTCTAAATATGAACACAAACATCTCAAATTATAGCATATTGGTTGCACTGCTCTATTTAAAATTGAACTTATAATGAGTATCTTTTTGTATAGTATATTGGTTGCACTCCTCTATTTAACCCATCTTGGTATGATCATATGGAATACACAGCCTAGAGAATGGGACGACCAAGCATGGTATGCACTTTTTAGGATCTAACCAACATCCACATGCTCGTATCCCTCACTTGTGTCCCCCTTCTATATATATATACATTAGTCACTCTATAAACCACATTACTTCATCAATAGAAGATTGAACTATGCCTGCCACTACATATTGTGCTACTCTCCCATAACACTCACACTCATGTTCATAATCTATGTGTGAAAGAAACAATGACCCATCTACCTCCTCCTCGAACCTTAATTAAGAAGAAAAATGTAACCATTAAATATATGGATGGAAGATGGACATGAAATGAGACACAAGAAAATTTAAGGGAGTACAAATTCTACGATACGCATAGAAAAACCAATTAAAGAAACTAGAATGAGAGTTCAAATTCTAACTTTAGGCTAGGGTAATCATTGTAATGCACGATCAAAGGCTGGTGTTATTGTGTGAGGAAGAAATAGGTTAGCTCACTATGGAAGACATCAACAACCACAATATGAAATCAGTTGTATTTGGGATCTAAGGGAGGAAGGATCACCTAGTTGTGGTGTTGACTTTGCTAGAGGGACAGAGGCGACATGGAGAAAGCTTCAACCCACAACCTGGGCCACTGGGAAGAAAATGATAGTAGAGGCCAGTGGAGTAGCCACATATGGGAGAGAATCCAAATTCATCGTAGTTGGGGGAGGCACTGAGATTTTTTTGAGAATGCTTGGAGGCCGAAACTAGAAGGTATTGCTGTTGTAAAAGCAAAGAAGGTGTTGAATGCCATTGTGCCAGAGGAACTCTACATGCACTAGACGAATCATTGGTGGATTCTCTCTGGTAAAATAACACCCTAACACATTGCACTCAACATTTTTGGGTTGATTATTTACTTAGATAACCCTATAGTATATATTAAGTATATATTTTAAAAATACTTGTAGGTCAATGGGTAAAACTGTATTGATATGTCTATAACATACCCTCCCCTGTAGGGGACTGGGAAAATGGGTAACAAAAATCCCTATCCTTTCCCTTACCCTATAGGGTACAAAAAAAGGGTAAAATGGTATATCCATACCCATTGACATCCCTATATATTTAGTGGTATCAGCATCTGATCGCATGTGTTGTAGACCACAAATAAAAAATATGGGTGGTTACATTGATAGTTATTAAATATCTCACAAGTTTAAGTTTTTTTTATTATAATCAAATATAATTTTTTTAATAAAAATAATAAATTCAAAGGAATGTTATGCCTGGGTTAAATTTAGAAATACATTTTAATTATCATATTATATAACTAAGGATGTTTTACAAATAATAAAGACACATAATTGTACAACATGTTGGTGCCTACTTTATGATTAAGGTATAAAACAATAGGTTAGAGTTTGTTGTGTGATTTTGATGAATAACCATGGGTTATTGCATGTTATATGATTGTGGTCTACTACCATAGATAAGTGAAAGCATGTTGTCTAATTATGATAACTAACAATGGGTTAGATCTTGTTGTGTGATCATAGTCTGCTACAACATGTAGTTCTTGTGGTTATTACAATGCGCTAGCAATTATTATGTGAGTATGCTATATTTCAACGGGTTATAGACTATTGTGTGATTATTTACTAACAGAACAGGTTAGCATATATGACTATTACAATGAGTTAGAGCATAATGTGTGGTTATAATCTATTACAAAGGGTTTGAGTATGTTGTGATATTATAGTCTATCTGTGATGTCCCTGGATTTTCTAAAACTTAATCTGATGTGTGACATCTAAATTGAAACCTCACCTCAGTGATAATCCCAATTTAAACACCACACACTAGGCTAAGAAAAAGAAAATCATAGGAAGTCAAAAGGAAACAAACAGTAGCACAAGCACATGAACAATAATAAAACCATACAACATATGTTCACCATTCAACATATAATTACAACATGAATTGTTACAACATTTGATATTACATATTGAACAAAAAACTTACACATATACATGTACTACCATGAATCTACAGGATATTAAGACAACATGTCCACCTGTACATCATCTCGCTACACAACTCTCAACTATCCTGGTTCTTCAAGAACACATGTCCACAACCTAAACAAAAGATTACAAGTGGTATGCCTACGTGTCTTTTATATACCTCTCATCATATCTTGATAATAAGATAAAACTAATACTTGGCAACATTAAACAAATATAAGGAAAAGTGTATATTGGCAAAAAGATATTCATTAACAAAAGAGAACACATAATTTAAGCACATTTCCATCATATATCTCATACATATGCCCCAAGGGATTTGATGTTTTTAGGCCTTATGATCTACTACCAAAGAGTTTGAGATCTAACAGACGTGATCTACTACCAAAGAGTTTGAGATCACTTCAATGCACTGTACTACCAAAGAGTTTAGTGCTATCATATGATGGATCAAATACCTTATGTTTCATATGTTCATAGCCATAAGTATGGAAAATCAAGTAAGATATCATACAAGAACAATCATTTCATCCAATATCATATGCCAAGTATTCTACTACACATATAACACAAGCATATTGTATAATAAACCAAGTAAGAGGTAATGGCGTACCTTCCAAAGAGATATCCTAAACATCACATATTCCTGATGTCATCTATGTCTTGGTCAACCCTGATTAAGACAAGATCACATACTATCATCAAATTCTCATCACCTTAACCCTAGTTATATCCATTTTAGGGTTTACTTTATCTCATTAAGATATGTGCATCATTACTTGTCTTATCTTCTTGTAATTAGGTTACTGATCTTATACTCCATATTAGGATACATAATTTGATTACTTGGTTACATATGATTATGTGCATGTTACCCTATGTTACATGTATTAATCATATTAGGGTTTATATCACATTATGAGCAAACATCCTATTATAACATGGATTATGTGTATCATATCGATCTCATAATTAAATATGAGGTTCCATATACTGATATGATCTTATACTACATATTCCATCATTTATTTATCATTAATGTATTTTCTTCATTTTATTTAGGGTTATTAGGCCTAGATAGACATTATAAGAAAATTACATGATTATGTGTCATAACATGATTGTATTTGATGTCCTATGGATTATAAATCACATTAAGGAGTTATTGGAACATTTCCATAATTTTAGTTCATCGTTTGGGTAGTTATTATACGTCAAATGAGTATAATACATCTTGCATGATATCACTATGATTTAATCATAAAACGACTGATATGATGGTGTCATGTTATTCTATAAATTTTTCTGAGAAGTTCGGTACCTTGTTTGTATTTTTCCGATAACTGTGCTATTTTCTACAAATTATCTGAGAACTGGATATTTATTGAATTATTTACCTGATCGGGCCAATCAAAATCGGCCATGTGTCTTCTAGGTGGCGCGACTCCTTTGCATTTTCCTTACTCAGGTCCAGTCGGTTTGATCTGGGTGACTAAACCCAGTGTGGTTCAAGGTTTGGTTCAGCTGATGAGACCCAGTTCAGGTTGGAGGGCCAGTCTGCCCTCTTCCTTCTTGATCGCGTGAAAACCAGGGTGTACAACGCCCTGCGGGCATTCTCTATCTTCTCGCACAAAAATGCCTCCATGGCTTGGAAGCTCTGGCGAGCAAATGAGCATCACCATCACCTTGTCAAAAAAACCGATGACAGTGCCAATGGATTTGGTTGCTCCCCCTCAGCACCACTGGCCTTGAGGATACCTACTCTTTGGAGGCTCCAGTGGCCGGAGAAGCTCGCCGTCTTCTCCTTTGTCAAGCCTGAAGCTATGCTACTGCACTGGTCTACTCCGGTGAGCACAAAGCACCCCTCTCCTCCTCGTCGGCCTCTAATGACTTCGTGGAGGTTGTTCGGTCATCCTTAGTGGTCTGGACTCCTCCTCGCGACACTACCTATCTTCTCGTTAAGAAGGTGTCCCTCCGCACCGACAATGATGGTTCCTCCAGGCTTGCACCTCCATAGACAACAACACTCGTGATCTATTCCTTGCTCCAGGATGCTATTGCTACTGCATATCCTCCTTGCTACCTTTGGTTTCTCTAGGCTTGTTCCTCATTGCAGATCCACCTCACAGATTAAGGAGGTTGCTGCTACAGGTTGTATCTATGGCAGAGCAAAGAGGTGATATACCTCTATGAACTGGTTCTCCCATCAACCTGTTGTCGTTGGTCCTGGTAACCAACTGCTATCTACTGCCGTCAGGTCTCCCTTAGCTCCATGAGGATCCAGATCTCATAGGAAACCATATCAGCCCTCCTCGAAGACCTCTCTCCCTTCTTCCCCTTACCTCTCATTTTTCCTGTTAGGAGAAGTGGAGAACCGGTGTGTGTGGGGGGATGAAGGAGAACGGAAGGTAGTTCCCTCAATATAATCCAGTGGCTTCATGTACCTACTGATGGGTCATTGTGAAGAACTGACCAAGCCGAACTTAACTGCCGATTCAAGACGTCACCTCTACTCATGGCCTTTGAGCAACACGTTGAGAAAGTGGGGTCTTGTTCCTCAATCCTATAACTGCAAGGGAGGCGATCCTTCCACCACCGTCAGATGGTATCTAAGAGTCAACATCTAACATCCACTTAGATGATCCATGGCCACTCTTTCTCAAACACCTCATCTATTAGATCTGAGATCTAAGGCTATAATTTGGCTAGGCAGCTAAGTCAAGGATCCAAGTACGTGACATAACCAACAAAAATGGGATCTAAGATTATAATATGAAACCTTATAATTCAAACACATTATCATCACTTTTAATCCTAAATAACTTCCTCTAGGATACTCCAATTGTCACCAAATTTTAACCATAGCTTCACTATCTCTCAAGATACATTCTAATCAATTTTGGTGACAAAACTCAGTTATTAGACTTGCCAACTAAATTCCTCAAAAGTCATTGAATATAGGGATATTAATCATGATATAAACATCAAACACCATCCAAACCTTACCAAAGTACTTTTAACTCTTAAGATAACTCAACATATGAGTTCCAAAAGAGCACTCTATCACATCCTACACACCTTAAAATATATTTTGTCATCTAAATTAAGCCAAAAACCACATTGTCACATCACATACATCTAAAAAGAAAATTTTTCCTCAAAATTAAGCCATTCCTTACTCAAAGGAACTTCATGACATGTTTCATATGTTAGGGTTGCATCCTTATCATTACCCATGCATTAGGGTTCCCACATCATATTACCATGTTCTAAAGGAGTTAACTAAAGTCAACCCATTATATCAAGGTGTCATCAACATTTTATTGAGCTAATCATTTAAACATGTTCAACATTAACATATGCCTTTGATGAGGGAGTTAACTAAAGTTAATCGACTTTATCCATATAGAGCATATCAATGTGTTATAATCATTATGTTGTGCTAACTGTCAAACTATATTTTTCATCATTATTAAGCACTAAGATTAACACCTCATGTAACACATTTCATTCATATGATCTTATTTCGTTACTCATAATAAATTGCAATAGTTACTAGTGACTTCATCACATGATTAACCAACCATATCACATTATCACCATTATTCATGTACATGGTTAACCATTTATGTATTGATATCTATTAAACCATCTCTATGTTTCCATCATATCATGTCTACATATCACATCTCATGATTAGATCACATCCTTATAGTTATTATATCATGGTTGTGCTAAACAAACTTATGTGAGTGGCTTGTTAAACATTCATCAAAACTTCATCTAGTCCAATTGAGGTTCTCCTACCCCATACCACGAGGGTGGTGCCATGCTCAGTCTCTATGAGCTAACTCAACTCTATGAGTATCTCATATGCATATACTTTTTCTTCCCTCTCTTAGTCTAGGGTTCTCAGATTACCTCATTGGCACTAGTGATTACTTTACGAGCTCTATCCACATAAGCACTGACCAGAACATGCTATGGCGTACTCTTCATAGGTCTCTACCCATGAATTATTCTTACTGAACACTATCTTTTACACATTCCACTAGTATCCTATGTGGGAACCACCAACCCGAGCTTGAGGTTGTCCAGAAACTAACACAGTTGCCTCCTTCAGGGTCTTGGGACTCTCTCTCCCTCACCCAGATGGTAGGTACTCATATTGATGTTCACATATGCACATATATAACCAGCCTGTCTCTGTCTCTAGGGTTTGGTCCTCCCAAGGACATCTAGGGTTCAACAAAACTATAGGAATCATGCATTAAGCAACACAACTCATTCACTCAGGAGTAGTCTAGTTTAGGGCATATCATATCACATATCTCAGAATTTTCATATCTTGGAGTTTAGATTCTCTAACCTTCTCCCAACGGGTCTCACTCTCTCTGGTGTTAACCCCAAAATTGGTCCTAACACTAGAGGTCCTCCTTCGTAAAAGAGATTGAGGCTCGTGTTGACTCACAACCTAGTCTTAACTTAACATATCTTATCTCATAAAATCCCAGTTACTTGCATCATCAAAACTCATCTTGCATCCTCAAACTAAACTTAAGTCCTCAAAGACAAACATAGATCATTATAACCATCTTATTTCATCTATATAAGACTTACATCATATCGTCAAAACTTATATCATCTATTCCATCTATCATATATTCCAACAAGGCACTGGACATCTAATCTAGAACTACTCTCTCTTCTAGACTGATGTCATTCACTTTCACTTAGGTTGCATGACCACCTCATACTCGTACATGTGTGGGGACACATTTTTTGTAATACATATATATAATAAAATATTATATAGTTTTTCTCTGATAAAACATGCATCAGAGAAAACTATCGAGGTTCGATCTGTTTGGAATAAAAAACCAAATCCTGAAAATGAGTGTCCCACACATAGTAGAGAGTACAATGTCATGAAAACTAGTGAAAAAAGTGAGAACAAGGGGTAGACTAGTGTAGCTACTCTAGACAATGTACGCAATATGTCTAGGGTTTCTCTTCCCTTGATGCACATCATTTCCAAATACTGCAACGTCCCATACCGCTGCACTACAATGAAAGAACGACATCTAAGGACTTGCTACTCAACAAGCACCGGTCTAAATGTAGTTCTCAAACATCTAGGTGATAACCTAGAGGCTATGCCAGATCTAGTCTCTAAAAGATGACTAATCTAACCCTAAGGATTATTAAGTTCAAGGTTCTTTAATTTTGAGTTGCATAATGAGCAAATGTCAGGCTTTGCTATTGTTCATGCTCTGATACCACCTGTGATGTCCCCAGATTTTCTAAAACTTAATCTGATGTGTGACGTCTAAATTGAAACCTCACCTCAGTGAGAATCCCAATTTAAACACCACACACTAGGCTAAGAATAAGAAAATCAGAGGAAGTCAAAAGGAAACAAACGGTAGCACATGCACATGAACAATAATAAAACCATACAACATATGTTCACCATTCAACATATAATTACAATATGAATTGTTACAACATTTGACATTACATATTGAACAACAAACTTACACATATACATGTACTACCACTAATCTACATGATCTTAAGACAACATGTCCACCTATACATCACCTCGCTACACAACTCTCAACTGTCCTGGTTCTTCAAGAACACATGTCCACAACCTAAACAAAAAGATTACAAGTGGTACACCTACATGTCTTTTATATACCTCTCATCATATCTTGGCAATAAGATAAAACTAATACTTGGCAACATTAAACAAATATAAGGAAAAGTGTATATTGGCAAAAAGATATTCATTAACAAAAGAGAACACATATATTTTAAGCACATTTCCATCATATATCTCATACATCTTCCCCAAGGGCTTTGATGTTTTTAGGCCTTATGATCTACTACCAAAGAGTTTGAGATCACTTCAATGCACTGTACTACCAAAGAGTTTAGTGCTATCATATGATGGATCAAATACCTTATGTTTCATGTGTTCATAGCCATAAGTATGGAAAATCAAGTAAGATATCATACAAGAACAATCATTTCATCCAATATCATATGCCAAGTATTCTACTACACATATAACACAAGAATATTGTATAATAAGCCAAGTAAGAGGTAATGGCATACCTTCCAAAGATATATCCTAATCATCACATATTCCTGATGTCATCTATGTCTTGGTCAACCCTGATTAAGATAAGATCACATACTATCATCAAATTCTCATCACCTTAACCCTAGTTATATCCATTTTAGGGTTTACTTTATCTCATTAAGATATGTGCATCATTACTTGTCTTATCTTCTTGTAATTAGGTTACTGATCTTATATTCCATATTAGGATACAAAATCTGATTACTTGGTTACATATGATTATGTTCACGTTACCCTATGTTACATGTATTAATCATATTAGGGTTTATATCACATTATGAGCAAACATCCTCTTATAACATGGATTATGTGTATCATGTTGATCTCATAATTAAATATGAGGTTCCATATACTGATATGATCTTATACTACATATTCCATCATTTATTGATCATTAGTGTATTTTCTTCATTTTATTTAGGGTTATTAGGCTTAGATAGACATTTTAAGAAAATTACATGATTTTGTGTCATAACATGATCGTATCTGATGTCATATGGATTATAAATCACATTAAGGAGTTATTGGAACATTTCCATAATTTTAGTTCATCGTTTGGGTAGTTATTATACATCAAATGAGTATAATACATATTGCATGATATCACTATGATTTAAGTATAAAAATACTGATATGATGGTGTCATGTTATTCTACAGATTTTTCTGAGAATTTCGGTACCTTGTTTGTATTTTTCTGATAACTATGCTATTTTCTACAAATTATCTGAGAACTGGATATTTACTGAATTATTTACCGGATCGAGCCAATCAAAATTGGCCACATGTCTTCTTGGTGGTATGACTCCTTTGCTTTTGCCTTACTCAGGTCCAGCCGGTTTGATCTGGGTGACTAAACTCGGTGTGGTTCAGGGTTTGCTTTAGCTGATGAGACTTGGTTCAGGTTGGAGGGCCAGTCTGCCCTCTTCCTTCTCGATCGCGTGAAAACCAGGGTGTACAACGCCCTACGTGCGTTCTATGTCTTCTCACATGAAAAATTCACCGTGGTTGGGAAGCTTCGGCGAGCAAATGAGCATCACCATCTCCTTGTCAAAAAAACTGATCACAATGCCAATGGATTCGGTTGCTCCCCCTCAGCGCCACCAGCCTTGAGGCTACCTGCTCTGTGGTGGCTCCATCAGCTGGAGAAGCTCGCCGTCTTCTCCTTCGTCAAGCCTGAAGCTATGCTGCTGCACTGGTCTACTCCGGTGAGCACAAAGCACCCCTCTCCTCCTCGTCAGCCTCTAATGACTTCGTGGAGGTTGTTCGGTCATCCTTAGTGTCCTGGACTCCTCCTCGTGGCGCTGCCTATCTTCTCATCAAGAAGGTGTCCCTCCACGTCGACGATGATGGTTCCTCCAGGCTTGCACCTCCACAGACAACAACACTCGTGATCTCTTCCTTGCCCCAGGTTGCTATTACTACTGTGTCTCCTCCTTGCTACCTTTGGTTTCTCCAAGCTTGTTCCTCATTGCAACCCTGCCTCACGGATTAAGGAGGTCGCTGCTACAGGTTGTATCTGCGGCAGAGCAAAGAGGTGATATACCTCTACGAACTGGTTCTCCCATCAACCTGCTATTGTTGGTCCTGGTAACCAACTGCTATCTACTGTCGTCAGGTCTCCCTTAGCTCCGTGAGGATCCAGATCTCATAGGAAACCATAGCAGCCCTCCTCAAAGGCCTCTCTCCCTTCTTCCCCTTACCGCTCATTTTACTTGTTAGGTGAAGTGGAGAACCGATGTGGGGGGGATGAAGGAGAATGGAAGGTAGTTCCCTCAATATAATCTAGTGGCTTCGTGTACCTACTAATGGGTCATTGTGAAGAACTGACCAAGCTGAACTTAACTGTCGATTCAAGACGTCACATCCACTCACGACCTTTGAGCAACACATTGAGAAAGTGGGGTCTTGGTCCTCAATCCTATAACTGTAAGGGAGGAGAGCCTTCCACCACCGTCGGATGGTATCCAAGAGTCAACATCTAACATCCACTTAGATGATCCATGGCCACTCTTTCTCAAACATCTCATCTATTAGATCTGAGATCCAAGGGTATAACTTGGCTAGGCAGCTAAGTCAAGGATCCAAGTACGTGACATAACCAACAAAAATAGGATCTAGGCTTATAATATGAAACCTTATAATTCAAACACATCATCATCACTTTTAATCCTAAATAACTTCCTCTAGGATACTCCAATTGTCACCAAATTTTAACCATATCTTCACTACCTCTCAAGCTACATTCTACTCAATTTTGGTGACAAAGCTCAGCTATTAGACTTTCCAACTAAATTCCTCAAAAGTCATTGAATATAGGGATCTTAATCATGATATAAACATCAAACACCATCCAAACCTTACCAAAACACTTTTAACTCTTAAGATAACTCAACATATGAGTTCCAAAAGAGCACTCTATCACACTATCACAATAGTTTATCATTGCAGTACACATTGTATAACTAGTGTTGTATAAAGTATATAATAAATAACACATAACTGGAATTGTTGTAATAAATGTGCTAAGTACAACACCACCAACATACTTGATGTATTCTTTCTGTTGTAGTTACTTATATCTGTAGTAGTGATTCCTACTAAAATAAGGCATTTTGGGTTCAAGTGAAGCTTATTTTGAGTGAAAATTTCTAGGTGATTTCTTTGACAATAATATGAGATTTTGAACATGACATTGACGAATAATGACCTTATAGTTGATAAACGATGATTCATGTGGGATTTAGGTTATCTTGTTGAATTGGTCAACCGTGGAATCAAGAAGTGCACTTTGTGGGTTGAAATAATGAATGGATAATTATTGTTATTTATGTGAATTTTCTTACCATTTTGTAATGTTTTAAATTATAAATGACTAATTTGAATATATGCATATATATGTATATATATTGCTTTATTTTATCTTGAACATACCAAAATTATAGTTTTCTTGAATAAAATTCCTAGAAAACTTAGTGTGTTTTATGTTGTGTTGTATTTGATGTAAATGTCCAAAAAGATAGCAATATGGATGCTTACTACAATGAAACCCTAACCATCTTAGTCCTAGACTTCCATGAGAACCACACAATTTTCCTTGGGTCTTCAAATAAGAAAGTGAAACACGATCACTTGTAGCAGTCCATAGGGGTGTCAAAAGGTTACTAGAACCATATATCTTACAAAAAAAGTTGGAGCATGTGAAGCATCACTTGGTGTGTAAATGAAAACTCAGAAGAAGCAAATAAGATGAGTTTGGACAACGGGAGCACACCCATATCTCTAAGCACGGATGTCCATCTACAATGCGAAGAAAGTGTAATGTTAGACTTCAATCATATGTGTAGTTTTACATTAGTGAATTTGGCATTTAACATCACTAGTCGTAGTATAAAGTGATTTTTACAACACAATTCTAAGTACAAAATTTGAGAGGTCCAAGTATCAGTAGATTCTAGTCCATATGTCCCTCCATTCAGATACCTCATACAAATTGACGCATAACTAGTGTTAGTGGTACCAACATCCCTCATAATTATATGGTGGGCTATTTGGACTTGATCTTTTTAACATGAGCTTGATAGACACAAACCCTGATAACTAGGAATAACGTTAAAATCCACTAATTAATCCAGTAAAATTGCATGTCTACAACTAATCCTTTTATTTATTTGTCTATTATTGATTCGTTCTTTGTGCGCTTAAAAAATGATCAAAGACGTACATTCAATTCTTACCTTGCTGCCGTACATGAGGGTTGGCATGTGGTGTAAAATGTAGCAGCTGCCACTACCACAAGAGGCAAGTCATTTTGTACTGAGCTTTACTATTCAGATGAGAATAGAGAACCCGGACGACCGGGCTTCTCGTTAGCCTGACCCACAATACGCGTGGTTGGGATTCAAATGCAACACTGCTGACTGTTGCAACATGATATTCTAGCACTGGTTGGGAGTGAGAGATAGTTAGAGTTCGTGGGAGAGAAAGTGGTTGGAGGAGACAGAGTGTCTAGAGGAGAGAGGAGAAAGGAAAAGAAAAAATGGCTGGGAGGATAAAAAAAGGAGAGAGGAATTTATTTTGTAAATAACTTTCAATCTGTAGTGAGTTTTTTGATGAGATAAAAACTACCAGATTCTTACGAAAAGTATGTTCTAACAAAACTAATATTGACATATATAATTCATAATAAAAAATAGGGGAGACGAGTGCTTGGAAGGAAAGAGGAAAAAGAGGAGAGATATTTTCTCAGAGATAACGTACAATTGGACGGGAAATAACATACAATTAGATAAAAAATAATGAATAATACTACTTCTTTCCTATGTTTTATATTTTCTCTCTCTTTAAAAAATAAATTAAATATGAGATAACGTATAATTGGATCACAAATAATGTACAATTATACCAGAAATAACACACGACACTACTTCACTCCTATTTTTCATATTTTCTCCCTCTTTAAAAAATAAACTGAGCATGAAATAACATATAATTGGACCGGAAATAGCTAAAGTTAGATCGGAGATAACATATGGCACTACTTCTCTCATAATTTTTATATTTTTTCTCTTTTTAAAAAATAAATTGAACCCGAGATAACATACAATTGGACCGAAAATAACGTACTATTGAATCAGAGATAACATATGATACTACTTCCTTCTAATTTTTCATATTTTCTTTTTCTTTAAAAAATAAACTAAACATGAGATAACATACAATTGAATTGGAAATAACACATAATTAGACCAGAGAGAGTGTATGATACTACTTCCCTCATATTTTTTTTTATATTTTTCTCTCTTTAAAAAATAAATTGAATATAAGGTAACGTACAATTAGACCAGAGATAACATACACTTAAACTAGAGATAACATGTGACACTCTTCCCTTCTATTTTTCATATTTCTCTCTTTAATAAATAATTGACCTGAGCCAGCGTACAATTAGATTGAAAATAATGTACAATTAGATTGGGGATAATGTATGACACTACTTCCTTCCTATTTTCATATTTCTCTCTCTTTAAAAAATAAATTGAACATGAGGTAACCTACAATTGAACCAAAAATGACGTACGATTGGACTGGAGATAACGTATGACACTACTTCCTTCCTATTTTTTATATTTTTCCTCTCTTTTAAAAATAAATTAAACCTAAGATAACATAAAATTAGACCGAAAATAACATACAATTAGATCAGAGATAACATATGGCACTACTTCCCTCTTATTTTTCGTATTTTCCTCTCTTTAAAAAATAAATTGAACCCAAGATAACAAACAATTGGACCAAAAATAATGTATAATTGGACTGGAAATAACACATGACACTACTTCCCACCTATTTTTCATATTTTATCTCTCTTTAAAAAATAAATTATACCTGAGATAACATACAAATGGACTATAGATAACATATAAATGGACCGGAGATAATATACAATATTTTTTACAGATTGAAGGGTATAAGAAAATATACAAATGGTCCAAAAATAATATAAAAATGGACCGGAGATAACATACAAATGTGCCGGAGATGACATACAAATGGACTAGATGTAACATACAAATAGACCGGAGATAACATAATTTGTTTTTATTACATATTTAAAGTTATAATAAAACATACAAATAGGTCGGAGACAAGATACACATGGACCGGGGATAACACACAAATGGACTAGATGTAATATATAAATGGACCGGATATAACATACACAAATTTTATTAATTGAAAGTTATAAGAAAGTATACAAATAGTATGGAAATAACATGCAAATAGATCGGAGATAACATACAAATGGACCATAAATAATATACAAACTGACTAGATGTAATATATAAATAGACCTGAGATAACATGTAATTTTTTTTTTATTAGTGTAGTTCAAACTCGGCAAGTGTTAATTGTAACTCTCCCTGCGCTCCTCGGTCGTCTGCTGCGGCGACGCAATAGGCGATTAGGGTTACTGTCGCAGTGGTAGCTACCCCCCTAAGCGGGATCCGTCCCGTTTTGTTTCTCTTGCAGGTCCAAGTCTAGGCTGTGGGTGTTTGATCCTACTCGGGGTTCTTTTCTTGTTCTGTGATCCTGATGGCTGATCGGCTAGCGGAACAGTGCGAGCGTCTGAGGATAACCGACGAGGAACAGGTGGTGGCTGAGATCGTGGAGGAGGAGGATCGGGGAGTGCCTGAACATGTGGAATTAGCGCTGCTGGGACGCTTTTTCACCGACCGCAACTACAACTTCGGGGCCATGAAGAAAACCCTAGCGCAGGCCTGGGGTTTGGCGAGTGGGGTGATGTTTCGGTCATTGGATGCTTCAACCTTTGCGATTCAATTCACGCATTGGAAGGATAAGCAAAAAGTGCTAGACGGAGGTCCCTGGAATTTCGACAACAAGATTCTGCTGTTGAAGGAGATCGACCCGGCGGATCAACCGGGGAGGATTCGGTTCAGTGAATGCCTGATATGGGTGCGGATGTACAACGTTCCGCTAGGGTTTCGATCGGAGAAGACACTCAGAAGTATCGCGGAGCAGATAGGAAGAGTCGTGAATCTCGACTGTGATGTACTAGGGTGGGAGACGTCTGTGCGTGTCCGAGTGGGCATCGACGTAAACAAGCCGCTGAAGAGATTCCAGCGGGTGAGGGGGCACGATGGTGAGATGCGAGAAATTGAATTGAAGTATGAACGGCTCCCTTCGTTCTGTTATATCTGCGGAAGGATGGGTCACATTGATAAAGATTGTGAAGCATACGACGAGGAGGAGGAGAATCAGCGGGGCTGGGGATCCTGGCTTAAGGCGTCGCCGAGGCGACCAAGGATTCTGGTGGAGGAGGAGTTGCTTGGGGGGTCTAGATCGCGGTTGAAACGGGGGCTGTTCTTCCAAACGAAAAGCGGCTCCCAAGCTTCGGCCTCCGACACGGAGTCGCGAAGACGATCGAAGGAAGGGATGGCGGACACACAATCGACGAACCGGGAGCGCGGACAGGACGAGGGAGGGGAGGTGGCGATGGAGGTATCGCAGGAGCAGGGGGAGGGGAAGGGGAAGGAGGGGTCAGCGAAGGAGTTGATGACAGATGATAGTAGCCAGTACGAGTCGGCTCGACGGACACACAGTTCGTCGGGGAAACTGTACACAAAGATGAAGAAGGGGTCGGGGGAGGCAAGGGAGGCGGACCCGGTTGTGTTGTCGGTAAAAGCTGGGTTAGCAGGAAAGAAGCAGGTCCATGAAGACCCGAGTCAAGGGACAATGGCTATGGGCAAATGCAGTTTTCAGGGGACAGAGAAGGTTGCGGGCATGAATGGGGAGGCTGCAGATGACGAACGACAGGTGACACCGGAAATGGAGGGCAAACAGGACGCTGCTCCGGCCCGTCCAGGGAGAAGGGTGACCAGGTTTTCCTACCCGATGACCTATGCATGTATCCAGGGAAGGAAGGGGAGGATATGGAGAAGCAATGGAGGAAAGCCAAAGAGCAGAAGAGGTTACGTCTTCGGTTTCAGGGTGCAAAGAAGGCCGAGCACGAGCACAGGGTTGAGAACCGGATGACCAGAGCAATGGGGAAAGCGACCAAAAAGATGGGTACGATGAAACGACAAAGAGAACCTGAGGAAGACGCCGACCGATCACTGTGGCTACAAATCCATGATGGAAATCCACCGGCAGGAGAGAAAACGAAAAAGCAAAAAACAGGGAGTGTGCGCATATCTACCTCAGATGAGTCGACAATGGGTGCAAATCACCAAGTAGCGGGTGTTGGGCCAACCCAACCCCGTGAACAGCAATGAAAATATTAAGTTGGAACTACCAGGGTCTGGGTCGCCCGGCAGCGGTGCAAGCCCTTCGGAATTTATGTCGGAGGGAAAGACCCAACATAGTTTTCCTTATGGAAACTATGCTTGATGACAAAGCTTTGGAGAGGATTCAAAGAAGTTGCGGTTATGTTGATGGCTTGTGTCTACCGAGTACTGGGAGGGCAGGTGGTCTGGGGTTCTGGTGGAGGGAGGTTGAGGTGGAGGTTACAGGTTATTCCGCAAGGCACGTGGAGTGCAAGGTAGAGGATAATTCTATTGGTTTTGCATGGCATGCATGTGGTATCTATGGCTGGTCTGCACAAGCTGAGAAATTCAAGACGTGGAATCTGATGCGCCAGGTTCGGGGAAGGTATGGGGAGCCGGTGGTCATGTTCGGAGATCTGAATGAGATTACTTGCAATGAAGAAAAGAGGGGTGGCCCGTTAAAACCTGATAGATTTATGAAGCCGTTTAGGGATGCGATTGATGACTGCAATCTGCTTGACATGGGATACTCTGGCAACACGTTCACATGGAGGCGAGGTCTGTCGGTGGAGACGCTTGTGGAGGAGAGGTTGGACAGGTTCCTGGTGAGTGATGAATGGAGGGAAAAATATCTAGGGAGTTGGGTTCACCATCTTCCGTTCTATCAATCTGATCACGCACCCATCATTCTTTCGGCCCTGGTAGGAGAGGAAAGACAGAGAAAGAGACAGTCCAGATTTTTCTTTGAACCTATGTGGTTGTCCGAGGAAAGTTGTGCCCATACGGTGGAAAATTCGTGGTAAGCTTCTAATGGGATGGATCTCAAAGACAAATTAAGGGGAGTTAGCGAAGACTTGGCTAAGTGGGCTGATGCTAAGTTTGGTGACATAAAAAAGAAGATAAAAATTACTGAAAAAAGATTGGGGGAGGAACAACGGAAATGGCCGGATGGTAGAGTGCTACAAAGATGTGAGGAGCTTTCTAGAGAGCTGGAAAAATTACATAGGGAAAATGAAGCTTTTTGGTGTGCTCGGGCCCGTATAAAAGAGTTGAAGGAAGGGGATAGCAATACCGCATATTTCCATCACAAAGCGTCTCAAAGGCTGAAAAAAAACACGATTGCTGGGCTTAAAGACTCTAGTGGAATATGGAAAACAAAGGACAAAGATATCTTGGGCATCATTGAAGATTTCTACAAGGACCTTTTCACATCTTCTAACCCGGTGGATATGGAGGCTGCGGTGGAAGGTATTGACACTATGGTAAGCAATGATATGGCTGATCTGTTGGAGAGGGACATTGCGGATGAGGAGGTGAAGAAAGCCGTTTTCCAAATGCACCCAAACAAAGCGCCTGGTCCGGATGGTCTCAAACCCATGTTCTATCAAAAATTTTGGCAGGTGGTAGGGAAGGATATCTCAAATTACATCAAGGGGTGGTGGAAAGGTGATTATTCGTGCAAGGAGTACAATGATACCTTGGTAGTGCTGATCCCGAAGATTAAAAAGCCAAGGGTGGTGGCTGATTTTCGACCTATTAGTCTTTGTAATGTCATTTATAAAATAGCCACCAAGGTGCTATCCAACCGCCTTAAACCTTTCATGAATAGCATCATTTCTGAACAACAAAGTGCTTTCATTCCGGGTAGACTGATCACGGACAATGCATTAATAGCTTATGAGTGTTTCCATGCTATGAAACGAGGGAGTGGAGGAAAGAAAGGACACATTGCTTTGAAACTGGATATGATGAAGGCCTACGACAGAATTGAATGGAATTTTCTGAAGACTGTTATGGAGAAGTTTGGGTTTAGCAGGAGGTGGTGTGATAGAGTGGTGGATTGTGTCTCGTCGGTTTCTCACACGTTCACGGCCAACGGGGAAAGATCAAACACCTTCCAGCCTTCACGAGGACTTCGCCAGGGTGACCCACTCTCTCCTTATCTTTTTATTCTATGTGCGGATGCTTTCTCTACTCTCTTGAACCTCGCGGTATCTACGAATACCATTCATGGTATGAGTGTATGCCGCGGGGCCCCCCGGATCTCACATCTATTTTTTGCAGACGACAGTATTCTTTTTGCTAGAGGGACAAGGAATGAATGCCTGAAAATAGCTGAAATTATCAGCCAATATGAACAGGCATCGGGTCAAAAGGTCAATCTCACCAAGTCTGAAATTGCATTTAGCAAGAAGATACAACGAAGCAAAAAAGAAGAGTTGCGGGATTTGATGGGTGTCAAAGAGGTGGACAAGCAAGCATCCTATTTGGGGTTACCGGCGGCTATGGGAAGGTCGAAGAAGAAGGTGTTTGAGTATATCATTGATAGAGTGAGAAGCAAACTACAAGGATGGAAGGAAAGGCTTTTATCCAAACCGGGAAAGGAGGTGCTCATCAAGGCTGTGGTGCAGGCCATTCCTACTTATGTTATGAGTGTGTTCCAATTACCGATGGGGATCATTGAGGAGATAAATTCGATGGTGGCCAGGTTTTGGTGGGGGGCAAAAGCGGGGGAAAGGAAGATATCGTGGATGTGTTGGGAGGGGTTGTGCAAACCGAAAAGGGAAGGAGGAATGGGCTTTAGGGATATGAAGATTTTTAATCAAGCTTTGTTGGCACGTCAGATGTGGAGATTGCTTACCAAACCAGATTTATTAGTGGCAAGAGTTTTGAAGGCTATGTATTACCCAACTGGAAATGTCTTTAAAGCTAGACTGGGTCTCATTCCAAGCTACACGTGGCGAAGTCTATGGGGTGCAAAATCTCTCCTTGTACACGGCGTCTTGCGTAGTATTGGAGACGGGCGGGACACGAACATTTGGGAAGACAGATGGCTGCTTGGAGAGGAGGGGGACCTTTCTCGGTACAGAAGGGAGGGGGATGGCGCGGTGAGCACGGTGAGGGAGTTGATGGTGGAGGGACGGAAAGAATGGAACGTGGACATGCTTCTGGAGCTTTTTCCTAGGCACGTGGCTGCTTTGATTAGGGAGATTCCACTTCCTATTACTGAGCAGGAGGATGATTTCTTCTGGTGGCCAAATGCAAAGGGCTTCTTCACTGTTCGTTCGGCTTATTGGTTGGGGAAACTAGGAGGAGCAGCTATGCGTGAAAGACATCGGGTGGTACCGCACGATCTGTGGAGATTGATATGGGGCAGGAGGTGGCCTCCAAAAGTATCACACTTTCTATGGCGCATTGCTACGGGTTGCCTAGCAACACGGAGTAGACTTAGAGATAGACATGTTACGGATGACGGGGTCTGTCCTATTTGTGCCCAACAGGAGGAAACAATCCAACACATGCTAGGGGAATGCTCGGGGGCGGAAGTGGTGATGAGGGAGAGTTGGTTGCAACCGATGCCACGCCTGGGAAGTATGCATAACGTACAAGATGATCTCCTGGAGCTGCTGCAAAATAGTTCGGAGGAGGAGAAGGATGAGATTGTGGTGGTTTGGTGGACCATATGGACGTGCCGCAACAACAAAATTTTCCAAGATGAGCCACCTTTTCCAAGGCCTATTCTACAGTCATATCGTGCAATGATAGCTGATTACCGGCGACACAAGTGGGGAGGAGAGGACGGGCAGCATGGGGATGAGTATGGGGGGCGGCGGACTGATGGGGAGTACGGCGGAGCTGCTGCGCGAATTGTGCAGGCGGACGGACGGAGGCACAACTGTGTCTTTGTCCATGTTGACGCTGCAGTAAAGCAGGATGGGCGGTGTGCGGTTGGGGGGGTGGTTAGGGGGATGAATGGTGAGTTCATGGGGGCTACGCAAAGAAGTATGACAGCTAGTTGGACGTCGGATATTGCAGAGGCTATGGCTGCTAGAGAGGGTATTCTCCTTGCTCGAGATTTGGTACCACCACAGAACCATCTCTATCTATGTTCGGATTCCCTGAATGTGATTAATGCTTTGAAGGTTATGGAAAAGCACTCCGGTTACTTGGGTTCACTGGCTGCGGATATCTGTAGTGTTGCCTCTTTCTTTCTTTCTTGTAGTTTCATTCATGTAAAACGGGCTCAAAACACTTTGGCTCATCTCGTTGCTCAGGATGCTCTTCTTTCTGGGGGGCAGTCTTCTAGACGGGCTACTTTGCCTGTTCTATGGAGAGAAGCAGCGGAGAATGATGTATTTTTTGTTCCTTGAACGTTATATGAATGAAAGTGTCCGACTTCAAAAAAAAAATGTAATTTTTTTTATTATAGATTAAAAGTTATAAGAAAGCATACAAATGGTCTAGAAATAACATACAAATAGACCACAGAGAATATATAAATAGACCGAATATAACATACAAATTGACCGGAGGTAACATACAAATAGAATGGATATAACATACAATAGACCAGAGATAACATGCAAAAAATTTATTACAAATTGAAGGTTATAAGAAAACATACCAATGGTCTGAAAATAACATGCAGATGGACTGAAGATAACATACCATGTGTTATTCGATTTTATAACATCTATCTATGTGTTATACTTATTTTGTTAAAAAAATACCATCAAAATATGTCGACATTATTCTTATTTTAAAGTATTTTTTTAGTAATTGATCAATTTTTATTTTGTTAAAAAATTCATTACGATTTGAGAGTTATAAGCAAAATAAATTTTACTGTCCTCCTTTTTGACTTTTTACAATCACATTATCTCTATTCTTTTAGATTTTACATTTTTTTATAAAATTTGTCAAATAATCTTGTTGTAAAGTATTTTTTGTAAGGAGTGCAAATGTGCTTATTTTAAAAAAATTCATTACCATATAAAAGTTATTAACAAATATATATTTCTTTTTATTTCTCTCCAACAACCACTTCTCTCTCCCCGCTCCCCTCTTCCTACTCCCCCCTCCCACGGTCCCCCCCTCCTCGGTGGAGAAAAAGGTCCACCCAGGAAGCCAGCGGTTGTCAGAGCCTAGAGGAGAGGTGCTCATAGTCAGCCGGAACACGGGGAGCGAGAATTGGGTCAGACGTCGATGGCGGGGGGGGACTGCGTTCACCCTATGTCCACAAGCTCCCAGTCAGATTCCACCTGTAGATCGCACTAGCCCGGCAGTCGGGATGACCAGGCCTCGGTTCCCAGGATTAGGGTATTCCCCCATGTTGAGCCTACTCACATCAGCCCCCAACTCTTCCTCTCTTTCATGTTGAAAGCAACAATAGTACAGGCACACTCCCTCTCCCGTGTTTTTCAATTGCCACGTTTTTCAATCACACATTTTTCAAACTTTGTGTAAACAGTGGACATCGCACACAACAACAGCCACTAGCAGCACTAGCGGACAATGATCGTCCAATTTGGAGTTCCGACCGTCGTTTGAGTATCATTTCTCTTGTCCGGTGTATACTGGATTTAAGTACGACCTGATAAGTTGATATGATAACCGTGTCAGAGTGTCAGTCAAAACGATTAGATCTACCACATTGTAAAGAGATATACCGCGTTGTCCGTCAGTTGCAATTCCATGACCTGCATGTTCCACAAACAAGCGAGTGGAATCGTCCATGTCAAGTTGGAGCTGTATAAGTGAAGTAAGATATATGCCCCACCATGAAAAATTGTTGTCCAGTAAAGCACGGTTTTGCCGTGCTGCTTACTATTCGCTGAAGGCTCAAAGCCGCAAACAACACGGCGCCCCCCCTCTCCCGGCAGACACACCTCGTTCTTCTAAGCTACACATGTGAGATCTGAATCTTGGGGTTATCGATCTAGACAAACAACACAGTTACGAAGGAATGACTTGTTGAAGAAATAAATCTGCCATTTAATTGACAAGATCATCGAATATTCGTGTGGTAGATTTTGAGTGTATTGGTAACATCTACGAGAGGTAACCTCTCCGTGCTTTTACATCACACCCTCTTTAGATTTATGAGAACCCATAAAAGATGAAGAACTCTCATTCGTAAACTTCCGGACAAGGGCTGTGTGATTGAGATGTGGCATCCTACTCTCAGGTATACCTATATCCGTCTCGTCCCAGCTTGAAAGCTTCTGCAGCACAAGGCAATCTTTCCCTTTCTTGTACCGCCTACCTCTATCTGCTTTATCGCTTTCAACGAGATAGGTGGCGGAGCTCGGTGGCAGGTACCATATGCGTTACCAATAAAGTTCAGATATCAACCACAGAAGCCTCTTTCACCTGCCAACCTTCGCATTTGCCAAAGCGGTAACCCATCCTAATATCTACAAAACATTATTGGTTCCGTGACGTTGCCTTCACCGTCACGGGCAACATATCCACCGAGATTGCTGTTGCCAATGCCACGACCCACGGGTACGGGCACTTTGAAGTTTGATGGACCTGGAATGACAATGAAAGCAAACTGTACCAAGTAAATGTTGTTCACTCGTTTTTATTCATATCTAGTTCGCGAGGGTCCTTTAGGTTGTTGTCTTCATCCATAATGCAGATAGTACTATATATGGGTCTAGATTGCAATCAAACCTTAGGACCTATTTTATCATGTATCGTATCGGTACTACTACAACTGCATGAGAAGGAACGATATGGGAAGGGGAACAGAATCAAGAACATTTATGGACTTTCCTAGACCCAAATGCCAAAATAAAAAAGTCGATGTCATAATGAATACAAAAACTTTGGTAAAGTTCGAAATATAATGACGATTAAAGAGGTGACAAGGATCACTGTTGCGGAAAACGTGAAAGTTAGGATTAATCGAATACGAAGAACATTTATCCTATATAAGAATATGTGACTTATGTGAGTTACCCAAAATGCACCATGGTGGCAGTTTCATTTATTAAATCAGCTTATTTATAGAATTATAACTTTTCTTATATATATCTATACTACTATAAAAAGAGGGAGTTTTTCCATCTATATCTATATCTATACTACTATAAAAAGAGGGAGTTTTTCCATCGATTTACAAAATAGCCATTTTGAACCCCAACAGCCAATCAGAAGTCAGCATTTTGAGTTGTCATTCTCTCCTTCACTCAATCTCTTCTCACATTTTTCTCATTTTTTTTCCAATTTTAATTACTTTTTATTCACCAAAATACTTCTCTCCTATTAAACTACACCTCCATGATTCCCCCCAACTAACCATTATCACCTCCCTCCAATGAACCACCATCTCCCTCTCGCCCCATTTCTCTCCCTCTTTGAGGAACAAGCCACAATTACTTTGCTTCCCTCTTCCGTTTCCAATTTATTTCCCCTTTTAAAACTACCTTCCCAAGTCACATTTTTCATCTCCATGCCCAATAACCTCATGATGACTAAGCCCTCTCCATATCCTCTCTTCCGTAAAAATCTAACCATCACTGCTTTTGAAACTGCGTCAAAATTAACAACTACCAATCCGTTTTTTCTTCCATTTTCTTTGTCATTATCTATACTAATAATTCTCCTATCCGAGGAAAACGAACGACCAGTAACCATACCCACGTCCCTCCATTCAATATTCACATACCTCAGCCACTCCCTCCACTCTATCCTCTAATACCTCCGCTATCTTCACCCTCTCCGATTTTTGCATAGTGGTGAAATGCAAGTTACAAAAGGAAAAGTCATGTTGGTGACAGGGAAAGCCATGTTGGTTCCACAACGGAGATATGTAGTCTATACTACTCATAAAATTTTTCCAAATGCACGTTGTATCCATCTCGATGTAGTGCGTGAGGCTTGAAAAGCCATTGTGAAGGTTGAAACCTACTTAAAGATGAATGGCCTCCTCATCACAAGATTATAAATTTTTTTATCTTAATTGTCTTTTTATACAAATTTTGCTTGGTGTTACTTGAACGAAACCATGATGATTTTCGCAACATAGAGTAGATAGTTTATTTAATGTGATTTCCTTACACAAGAACTATATACAATTAAGTTTTTATGTGCATGAGCACGTGTGTGTTAACTAGTACTTAGAAAAAAAGGACTCCCAGAAAAAGCTGAATCCCGAAATAAGGTTACAGATACACATGCACAATTGCACATGGATTAGGTCTCTTATTTCTAAGATTTGTTTCGAACTGGGACTTGGCCCATGCCTCGCGATGTTCGGTCTTTCCGCAAATGCCGCCCGCTGATCGAGATCGAGTCCTGCAGTAGTTGATAGAAAATCACATAAGGTTAAATTCAAGACACTAGCAATGCCCTCCTTATATGGAATCCTCTCCAGCCCGAAGAACCAAATGCAGCTTCTACCACTGCCAAGTGTCCCCTAAGTGGGGCTACTGCTAGGTGTATATAAACATTGAGGAAGGATATAATGATATATGTGGAGATAAATGATAAAAGATGTAGAACATAATCAAGGACATCGTAGAATTTCTTACTATATTAATTCGATATGTCAAATAAGACAATAAGTGTCGTGGCAGCTTTTGAAATATCAGGACAAAATTAATGAGCTGATAAATATGCGCATAGTAGCAAATAAGACCAAAATGTTGTGTGGAAGTGTACATGACGACTCATCGCTATATGAGTTATGCTATATATCTTGCAATGTGTGATAATGTTCAGACTAAAATCTGTCACTAAAGCAAAGGACAAATTTTCTTCACAAATTATATCCACAATAAGACTATGCTAGCCATTTTTTTTTTTTGGTTCAAGTGAATCCAAACTCATACTCGTGTTCTCATAAACAATGATGACAAAATATCGTTATAAATATGACAGACAAACAATCTTTTGGATTTCATCGAGCAATCCACCAAACGACTTTCAGCAAGCTATACTAGGATTAACAAATCTCATATCCTTCGTTGTCGGAAATAGATGTGTTATCACATTTCTTTACATCTCCTTCCCATGAATAAGGCATTCATGGAAGGAAACTAGTACAACATCTTTTTACAAACATTACTTCAATTGGGGGTGCAATTTGTAAGTTTCCAAAAGTTCCCCTGTCTGGGATTTCTGTATTCACCACTATGTATAAGAGTTTACAAGGGTACATTGGTAATTAACAAATTACATTTATATACTCTATCACTCCCCCGCAGTCAGAGCGGTAGAAGAGAGGACGCTCAGGCTGGACCTAAAGCGTTGAAACAAATCACGAGGAAGGCCCTTCGTGAAAATATCTGCGTACTGATAAGCAGCTGGAACATGTAGAACACGGACGTCACCAATTCAGACACGCTCACGCAAAAAATGAATGTCAAGCTCAACATGTTTGGTGCGTTGATGTTGTACCGGGTTGCCAGAAAGAAACACCACACTAATATTGTCACAATACACAAGGGTGGCACGACGTAGTGGAAGATGCAACTCAAGCAACAAATTGCGAAGCCAACATGTCTCCGCAATAGCATTGGCAATGCCATGATACTCAACTTCCACACTAGATCATGAAACAGTCGGTTGACACTTAGATGACCAAGACACCAAATTATCACCAAGGAACACACAATATCCATAAGTGGACCGACGAGAATCAGGACAACCAGCCCAGTCGGCATCAGAATAAGCAGTCAAACCAGAGATACGGGAAGCTAAGAGAGTCAACCCATGATCGAGAGTACCCTGAAGATAGCGTAGGATACACTTTAGAGCCTGGAAGTGTGCCTCTCGTGGATCATGCATAAATAAACAAACTTGTTGTACGACGTACGCAACGTCAGGTCGAGTGAATGTGCTCCCATTTTTAATAAGATTCTGGCCAAAAGCATACATGTACTGTAATGTGCTTCTCCGTGGGTGTCTAATAACCATGTATGTAGGAGTATAATCGATGATGGGATTGATTTAGCAACATTTTTTCCACAGGATGCCCTGCGGGAAAGGGATAATGTCCAACTTAAAGTTGTCAATTATATTTTTTATGGAAATGACATGGAATATTTCAAGAAAACATTTAGAAATTAGAAATTTATATCTATATATATATATATATAGAAGAGCACCGACAAGAATGCGATACATAGTGGGATCAAAGACCGTAGCGCCCATAGAAGCACTGAGCTTTGAAGCAGTATCAACTGGTGTCGTTACGGGCTTGCAGTTGGACATAACAGCCCGGGCAATAATCTCCTGTGTATAGGTCTTTTGTGATAAGAACAACCCATACTTTCTGCAAGTAACAGTAATACCGAGGAAATGATGTAGAGAGCCCAGATCAGACATAGCAAACTCCTGGGATAAGAGATCAATAAACTGTCACAAAAGAATTGTAGTAGAAGCTGTCAGCACAATATCATCAACATACAACAGAAGATGAGCCATATTAGTACCAGAACTATAGACAAATAAAGAATTGTCACAAGCACTGCCCTTAAAACCACATTTTGTAACATAGGTGGTGAATCTCTGGTACCATGCCCCAGTGGCTTGCTTAAGACCATATAAAGATTTCTGAAGGCGACACACATGTGTAGGCAGAGTAGGATCAGTGAAACCGGGAGGCTGGAATATGTACACAGTCTCAGATAAATCACCATGTAAGAATGCATTCATGACATCCAATTGATGGATAGGCCAAGAATGAGAAGTTGCAATGGTGAGTACTGTCCGAATAGTAGCAGGTTTAACCACTGGGCTAAATGTTTCATCACAATGAATACCAACCTCCTGAGACTTGCCATTAGCTACTAGGCACACCTTGTAACATTGTAATGACCCATCCGAATTAAATTTGTGGCGAAAAAGCCACATGCACCGAATAATGTGAGCATTGGGAGGTCGAGGAGCCAATGACCATGTATGTATTTTCATAAGCGCATTATACTCATTTTTGTTGGTATGTATGCCCATAGAGAAAGTCATATGATGATTGCAATGGGATACTTTATAAATGATTTGAATAATAATAAAGGCAATTTTTGATCTATATGTTTAAACTGTTTCTGAGATGATGGTGTAACATGATAGATGTCTAAAGAATGGTTTTACTCAATGACGTATGCTTTTAGGTTCATGACCTAAACGATGAGATCATACGGATGTTAAGAGTATACATTCTTGTTTAGTCCCTAGTCAATTGTTATTGTGGAAATAACCATAGACATCAATAACACTGAAGACTAGATTGTGTGTTGGTTGATGACAGAATCTCATTAATCATGATATAGTGATATCAAACCAAGCACATAGGTACTTGTTAGAGAACAAGGTACCAGACAGACCCACCGTGAGAGTGACACATGGAACCATGACTTGGTAGTCATGGTCAGCTCTCACAGTGATGGTGGTGAGTGTGATTCTTAGACCTGAAATCACTACACTCAACACATGTCGTTGGGTACACTTTGACATCATCAAACGCAATCCTGAAACATGGGTTGTTATAAAGGCGATGATTGGGTGGCTTTGACACATGGGACTTTTGAGGGGTGAGTGATATATATGGAATTTGTCCCTCCTGAGGGAGTTTGATATCCTTGGCCACTTGATGAGTAGGATTGAGAAAGGCATGTGCATGCACGTGTGAATCAATATGTGATATTGATGTCATACACATCTCACCCAGTCTGCTCTGAGATCAAGGAAATGAATGAATGTTGACAGGATGACTGTTCCATGCCTCGAGTTCATTCAAGATATCAGTGATAAAGGAATTATACATTCACTATAACACCATTCACGGATTGTAGGATTGAAAGTTGTTCTCCAACTTTCTATTTCACTTGGGTAGCACTGATGTGTGACTAGGCACCGCTCTTTGCATGTAAAGTCATAAGTGTTATGGACTTTCACTGCCAACGTGAAATGGACCTGCAGGGTCACACACATAGGATTTAACCTGGAAGAGGAGTTTTGTCCACAAACAATGTTTAGATTGATTACTAAAGGAGTTTAGTAGTTCAATTAAACACTCAATTAATTGATAGCTCAATATCATAGTGTTCAAGGTGTTGGACGGATTGATTAGAGTATCAGATTGATTGAAATCACAAATGACTGATTCTGCACAATCTGCACTCCCAACCGATCGGCTCATGTGATGAACCGGTCGGCTCAAGGGTTGAGTCGATCGGCTCATGGTCAGGGTGAAATGATTGCTTCAAGTGTTGAAATGATCGGTTCAACTAATGCAATCGAGCAAATTGGGAAAGTAAGATTGGTGAGAATTTTCCTTTCGTTTCACTTGCCCAATTTGATTGGGAAATAGGATTGGTATTCGATACCAATTAGAAATAAAAGAAGGAAAGTCAATCGGGAACTGGTCAAGACCACAAACTGACCGGTTCAGAAGTGAACCGACCGGCTCATGGGTCCCAACCGATCGGTTGAGGTGTCAACCGACCAGTTCAGGTCCCTAACCGACCGTTTCAATTGTGAAACGATCGGTTCAGGTTGCGAGTTGGTTGCTTTTGTGGAAAATCTCGAACCCTTCTACTCATGCTTTTAGTCCCATATTGCCGTGGACAGAGAACCCTGTCTCATGACCCTCCTATATATATAGGGGTATTGGGGGCTTCTCAGAGTACAACTCAGTGCAAGCCGGTTGCTCTGCAAAGTTGTCATTCTCTCTGGTTTTGGTAACCGAGAGAGCCCGAGCAAGTGCTACCCGAAAAGGGAGGCACAACAAGGGAAAGACAACTGCAGTTGCAACTGGTAGCCGGAGAGTGTGTTGGCGACTAGTACGCCGACAGGAGGGTGCGACTCCTTCCGGTTCCTTGTGCGACAAGGAGATCAAAGTTCCAGGCAATCTGTGTGGACGACTGTAGAGGCGGGAGACCTCTACCGCTTGGAGGACAACTATCAATCCTGATAGTCCTGGTGAGACCAGGAGTCTTCAGTCCCAGTGCGACCAGGAGCTGCACAGACACCATCTAAGACTGGAGGTGAAGACCGCGCAAGGCGCAAGGTACTGTCACCGAGCAAGCCTCGGGACAAGGTATGCATCCAAAAACCATCTTTCCTATTGTATAGACGTTGACGCGATTCCTTTTGTTCTGGGTTTTAGGCAGAAATTTTTTTGTTTCCGCTGCTTCTCTGCCTCCTCCATAACCCAACAATTTTGCATGGCAACATTCCAGTGAGGGTCATGAAGGGCGGTGAGGTGGGATTTGGGTAACGGGGAAACGTTGGTGTCGGATTGGGTGTGGAAACTAAAAGGTGTGCGAGGCTTGTAGATTCCATGTTTGGCACGGGTTATCATGGGGTGAGCATTGGTGGAAGGTGGCAGTGTTGGGAAAGGCGTGAGGGTAGAATATGTGGTACGACGATGTGGTGGGGTGTAACGGGAAGGTGAGACCAGGACACCAGGGGTACTAGCATGAATGAATGGGCAGGGTGGTGGGATGGGAGGTGGGGGAAGGTTGAGGTGGAGAAGGGGGAAGGCACAGTGGTAAGAAAAGAGCAGTGGAGAGGGAGATGGAGAGGTGAGAAAGTCATATGAGGCGGTATGAGGCGAGGATTCAACACATGGAAAGATTGATTCATCAAATGTCACGTGTCGGGAAACAATGATTTTCCCATAGATAAATCATGGCAACGATATCCACACTGATGAGACGGGAAACCAACGAAAACACATCTTGTGGATCGAGGAGAGAGCTTATGGGGAGATTTCACAGTTGTGTTAGGATAGCACAAACAACCAAATGTGCGTAGATGATCATATGTGGGATGACAGAGGTAAAGAGAAGATATTGGGGAATGAAAGTGAAGAGTTTTAGACGAAAGAATGTTGTGGAGGTAGACGACCATATGGAGTGCGTCAACCCAGAATTTTATGGGAAGAGAAGCGTGCATAAGAAGAGCACGATGATGTCATTGGTGCGACATATCATACGTTCCACTTTACCATTCTGAGAGGAAGTTTGTAGGCAAGAGAAGCGAAAAGCAAGACCACGAGAAGAAGCAAAATTGCAGAAAGAAGTATTGTCAAACTCACGACCCATATCACACTGAAAACATATTTTTTCACATTCAAATTGTGTGCGAACAAAATTACGAAACTCTAGAAATTTGCTAAAAACTTGAGATTTAAGTTTCAAGGGAAAAATCCACAGATAATTGGTATAATCATCCAACAAAACCATATAGTATCGAATTCCTGTTTCACTAGGAACTGGGGAGGTCCACAGATCACTATGAATAATGTCAAAAGGTTGTAAAGTAGCAGAATGAGAATCCAAAAAGGGCAAGCGAACATGCTTGCTTACTTGACAAGAATGCCAAAGCTTGGAGCGAAGCTCCTTATTACAGTGAATTTCTTAGTATGTAAACAATCTAAGATATTGTCTCCGGGGTGGCCGAGTCAGCTATGCCATAGGGACGACAGAAGGACTATAAAAGACATAGGCTGAGGCGAACACGATGGGATAATGGACGATGAAGAGGTAACTAGATATAGCTCCCCGAAACCATTGCATCTCATAAGAATCCTCCACGTGATTAAATCCTTCACAGAAAAACCATAAGGGTCAAATTCAACAGATACAGAGTTATCAGTCGTAAACTTACAAATAGAAACTAAGTTTTTGATGATATCAGGAACAACTAAGGTATTCTTAAGGTGTAAGGGGTGGGAGGCTTGGTTAATGGTTTTAGTACCAGTTGCTGTTACTGGAATAGGACTGCCATTGCCAACCAACACAAAATGAATAGTAGTGGAAGCACCATTAGAGTGAAGATTACATGCATCGGATGTCATGTGCAATGTAGCACCAGTGTCCATGTACCGTGCATCATCATGGGATGAAATGCTCATAGAATTCTAAGCCTCCGCTATGCCATAAGGATGAAGTGAGTCTGTCGCGGGGGCAAGGTATGCCTGGTGTCCACGGCCATACCCTTGCAATGGGCGTTGAGAATGAGATGGTGGCCGAGATAGAGGATGTCATGGTTGAACCAGAGGAAGCCAGTAAGGCGACGTCATGAATGGGCATGGTGGGGCTGCCTAGTTGGGAGCCCAGCTTGGTTGTGGATGCATTGGATAAGGTGACGAAGCAAAATGATAATCAACAGGACTGCCGTACGACATCCGTAGTGTGACTGGAGCATGAGGAGGCGACGGTCGACAGTGCAAGCTACTGCACCCACGTCCTCGACTACCCTGGCGATTGTTGCGGTTTAGCTGATTGCCGCAATGGTTGCTGGATTGTGTATTTTTCACAATAGGGGGCTGATTAGACCGTGCGGTAGCGGCAAGGGAAGTAGGGCCACTGGAGTTGGACTCCAAAGAGGCATGCCAGGATCGACGTTGTTCTTCATTGCACAAATTCGATCACGCCGTATCAAAGTCCGACATAGACTGGAGGATAAAGGAGGCTACCATGTCATATTTAGTAGGGAGGCCATTGACTAGTTGTATGACTAGTCATTTATCATCTATGGGAAACTCCAGATCCTTGAGTCGATCAGCAAAAAACTTGAGTTTGTCACAGTAATCATCCATGGAATTACAATTAGTGAATTTCATATTAACAAACTTGCTCTCCAGGGTTACAACATGAGAGCCTTTATTATCTTGGAATAAAGCCTTCAATCGATCCCATATTGCTTTTGCAGTTTTGCCGACTTTAATAGCAGTAATCATCAAGTCCTTAGTCATTGTAGCAAACATCCATTGACAAACAAGGGCGTCCAGCTGATCATGTGTCTCAGCATCAATGGTAGAAGGGCGAGCGGTGCCGGTAACGTGATGTTTGAGGCCATGAATTTGTAGATTGAGGTTGAAGAGATCATCCCAGGTGATGTATTCATCGTTCTTGAGATCGAGTGTCACAGGGAAAATGGTCTTGATGTTCGTAAGGGCAAACACAGGGTGCACATAGGGTCATTGAGGAATGTTTTCACCAGGCATCATGAGGATGAAAGGCGGAGGCAACCGTGAGGGATGGATGTGGCGGCAGACACGTTGGCACCAAGGGTGGCCAACGGAGGGATACAGAACCTAATTTTATACCATGTAAGTTTCCAAAAGTTCCCTTGTCTAGGATTTCTATATTCACCAATGTGTATAAGAGTTTACAAGGGTATATTGGTAATTAAAAAATTACATTTATATACTCTATCACAATTCTTGCACTAGAATAACTTGGATTATAAGTTTTGGATTAAATTTTCTTAGCTTGCCTTATACTCTTGCACTAGTTCCCTTGTCGGAATCTTGCATATGCCGTGTCTGTGAAAGCTATAAAGACCAAGTCTTACATTTATACAATATAGAAATGATAGACTCCTCTCTCCAATTGGAGACTGATATTCCCCAATGCTTATGACACAAAGTTTGAAGCTCCATCTAAGTGATGACTTGTATCCTATCTCAATAAACCTCACTGATACTTTTTATGTTTAATTGTTGTTATTTCCCCAAGGGTATGCCTAGTGGGGACTCATTAAAAAAATCTACTAATATATCCATTTTGGATCCTCGAAATGGCTTTATGATGTTCCTCACAAAGAAGCTTGATTTCATCCATAACAAATCCATCTTTGTGCCCAGTAGTTAGTTGTGGTCTTTCTTCTGGTAGGGATTCTTCATGGCATTGAAATGTAATGCATAGTTTGTAATGATATCATCTAATAATATGACATAGCATTTTACCTCAAAACAAGTGCGCCAACCATATTATGCCACATGAAGCAAAAACCTTAGTGGAATTTGAGTTCCATGAGTCAATGGAAAATAAGTAAAATATACTTCATAAGAGTTGCAAAATATTGTAAACCCTTTCAATAATTATGTGTTTGACTCATCACAACACTAAGTTAGAAGTTCATTTTAAAAACAATTGTCGGAAGGTACACATTTTTGGGATCAAAATGATATATTGGAAGTGTATTTTTACATAAAAGATGTATTTTCGTGATTTTTTGAAGATCAAAACAAAACTTGACAAAAGGGATGATAAAATACCTTGAGGGGTGATGTGGCACGAGGCCATTAGCTCGACACCGGGTCCACCCATAGAGGGGCCGTGGGGTCATCTTTGACCCATCAACCAACTGGGACAGAGAGATTTAGAGGGGAGGGAGAGTGGTGCAATCACAACTATTGGTGCAGGTTCTGACGGCTCCACCGAGTTGTCCTCATCCATCGATAGGCCACAAGCTCATGCTCACGCGCTAGGATGACCGCTAGTTGTGTCTCACTAGAGGTGTAGGAAGGGGGGAACAAGCCTCTATGCCCCTTGTGAAGTGGCTGACTGCGTGGATCTCAAAGCTACAGACCTTCGACGCCCCAGAATGACCCTGGTGTGGGCCAATGAAGAAACATCCAAATCCAAGAGTAGGTGGTGTCCCCCATGAAATGGGTGGAGGAGGGATGGAACTGGAGCTATAGTGCATGAAATGGAGTGGAATGAGATGGGGAAAGAAAGAGGGAAGCAACAAAAAGTGAATGGGGGCATGAAGCCACAAAAAGGGGAGGGAACGAAGGTAATTAGGTCAAACAACATTAGGATAGATAGTGACAGCACAAGAGGCATTTGTGGTGTAGTATAGAGGTAGGAGACAAAGGTATAACCGTGAGATTAGGGGGGAAAACCACGAGTATAAGATCAAAGGCCTAGATTGGGCAAGAAACATGTGAGGGTAGATTGTTCAGGTGGCAAGTGAAGGTAGGGCACCCACTAACTGGGCCGCACCCCAAAACAAGCTCAACAAGGACTAATTAGATTAAAAAAACTAAAAGAAAGGTCTATACCAAGAGATTTTCAATTGGGCATATGTCTCTCATACTAGCTCAGAATTGAGCAAAATTTGATATCTTTGAAACTTGATAGAGATCTCCACAACATGAGCACAAGAAAAGGATATATACTTACACAAGGATATGATCAAGAATTCAATGGAAAGATGGTAATTATGGCATGAAACTACACTTGACTTTTTGCCAAATTGAGTATTGTCATAGCGATACATGGATACTAAATGGACCAATGTACATCAAACCACATTCAAACATGAAATTAAAGGTGAGAATAAGAGTGAGGTCCAATTTGGAAGTTACATAAAGGGGTGAAGTTCTGGTTTATCACATCCTTACCACCTTAAAAATTTAGTTCCCCCCAAATTTAAAAAAAATCTTTAGTTGAGGTTGGGATTTCAAATTACATATCATGACTGTCTTGGTATCCAATAAGGTATCATAATCACTTCAACCATCCATATTAATCCAAAATCAAGCAATCGAGCATCATATTCAAAGTATAATAATGTAGATCATCAAATTGGAAAGATCATAAAATGAGTCACAACTTTGGAGAGATTATCTCATAGATCAAAAATTTGGAGAGATCATATTTTGGTCAAGAAAATAGATCTCTTCGAATCTAGAATAAAGCATGACTTTCATTCTTAACATTTAGGGTTCTAGCTTCTACATTGGCCTAGGTGGGTTATACATCCATGATCGAGATTTCATATTTTAGCAACTTGAGACAACATCATATTATAATATCACGATTTCATGTTGAAAATCAATGCAAGGTCCCACCGTAGTCCGTATGAGAGATCATCCCTGAGTCACAAATCGAGCAAATCAACATAATCACCATCACAATTTTTTTGAGATTTGGGAGCATGAAAGTCACCACTCATATGTCGAGGGTGATCTCAAGATCCAAATAGGTGACCATAGGAGTCAAATCAGTATCAAGATCATTAATCACAACTCAAGATTTCTCTATTCAATATCAAGAGTCAAGTTTGGGCACCAAACTCATAGTTCCACACATTTTAAATATAGGGTTTAGATTCTTATTTAAACCTTAGGGGTTATCATTCATCTATATAAAACAATAGAGAAACATTTCGAACATTATTCAACATTTCATGGAATCAATATCAAGTTATTTTTCATGGTATTCAAGGTTGATGAATGATCTAGGCCTAGGTATTTCTAAGAACTTAACCACTAACTATAGTCAACATAATCATATTTCAAGATCACCGTCAAATCAAGAATCAAGATTGAATATAAATATCTTCATATATCTGACCTATAAGGGACTTAAGTTAAGAAATTAGGGTGGAAGGGTTTACCTTTCCCTAATCTAAATACTCAACAATATGAGGATTTCAAGTCAACTATAATAGGGACGTGACCTAGGTTAGGGGAGTCAAAGTCTACTACCACCCTAATCTAGTATCATTACTCCTCATGATAAAAAACTATCAAGCATACCAAAATAAGGAGAGTATCAATCATCAAATTGTATTTCACATAGTCATGATATCAAAGATCAACATCATAATAGGGAAATCATATTTCAAGATTTTGCAAGACCAAAGTCTTATCACATTCCCTTCCTTTTAAGATCAAGGCAAGAGTAAACTTTGGAAATCGAGAAGACAAACTGGACACTACAAGCATGGAGCATAATAGGGCTATATTTAGATCCATGTCTATCATATTATTCAAAATATAGCTTACAAATAGGTATAGAGAATCAATAGGGAAAATTTACTATTGTATCAATGCCTTTCATCACGATCTTGAGAGTCAGGCATAGTCATTCCAAGGCATAATCATCATACATATCAAATTGGGGATTTTTTTTGCTTAGTCATGTTTGAGGTTTTCTCAATAATAGGTCATAGTGGATTTAATCAAATAGGGACCTCATCAACCATGAGATACAATGAACATATCCTTCTTATCTCATCTTATTAAGATTATTATCATTTTACCTCAAACATAGAAAACATTTTCTCTAGAGCTGGTAAAGTTGAGTTTTCATGATCTGAGGGGTCATACATGAGTTCCTATCCTTAAGAGTATTTGTCATTAGTCATTGACTTTCAAAACAAAGTCAGATCGTGACAACACTATAATTTTAATAAAATTTTACCAATTTGCTCAAATTTAATTCATCCCATACAAAATCCACCATAATTGAGAAATCATGTGATTAATAGTTGTGAGAGAGATCACATGAAGAGATGAGGAACTAACTAATCATCATCTAATGGGTGTGTTAGGGTATCCTTTAAAGAAGAGATGAGATGCTAGAAGACTCTCTAAGGTATGTGGAATTGGGTTCTTAAACATGCATAGAGGATATAACATTTCTTTGATACCATTTGTCATAGAACAATTTATTACCCTAATTCCACACTCCTAATGGATACACAACCAAAGGTGAGCAGGCTTGGGCGTATATACCTAGAATGGATCAAATAACATATGCATGAATAAAACTACTAACAACAACATGATAAGAGACAACATGGCATAAAAGAAAACTAAACTAGTACCCGACATAAGATCTTAGTCCCATATGTCAACCCATGAAAATTTCATTTGCATGCCATTCAATATAATCAGAGTAAGAGAAGTAGATTATCATATAAGATCATAAGAAACAATAATAGCATGAGAGTCTCAATGTACCTACTACCTAAAATCATAAAATGGCTACACATCAACACAACTATGTTGATTATGCTATAAAATATATAAACTCACATGTTTAAGAGAACATATATGCTTGGAAAAATTTTATGTAATAGAAAGAAAGAAATAAAAAACATGAAAGACTTTCTTATTAATAAGCAAGCACATTTTATATGCATTTCTATTATACTAAATAACATTTATGGCCATTGACTAACTTCCACAAAGGAAGGGTCCATAAGGGGCATTTGAGGCTCAAAGCATATATGCCACCATGTTTCTATGTGAGGTACCTCAAGATCAAGGTCAATGCGCTAACCCTATTTCATTATGCTCTGTGCTTTTACCCTGAGAATATAGTAAAGTACACAAGGTTATGTATGGACACATTCAATTATGTTCAAGGTTTGTTCAACATAAATTAGGAAAAATGGAAGTATTAATCATAGGGAACAAGTAGCTCAAGCAAGTATATACAGCCATGAAGTTTAAGAATACATACATACAAGCAAGTTAAATACCACTAGTCTAACCAATAGGAGGATAAAGCATACATTGCGTATATCATAGAATTAACCATTTATTTAGAAAACCATAATGAGCATCTTTGCTAGATCTTGGCAATTGAGTCAACATGGTGGTCCTGACATTGTAGATAAGTGCAAATGGAATAACATCAACAAGACTAGGTGCATTCAATCATAATAATGGGTTTGAATGTGTCACCTAAGTCTAGGTATCAAATCTTTAATTATCAACTTCACTATTGCAAACTAGGTCGTATAAGCTTATTATCATGCTACATCACACATCTTGGATTAATTGTGATCTTAGGGTGACACATCACTACGAATTTAGAGATCTATCATTAAAGTTTCAAGATCCTAGACGGAGAAAACACAAGATTTGAGCAAGATAGTTAATACAATCACCATCATTGCCATAGCTAGTCATTAGAGTCATTATCATGCAAGATTGTCACTACTAGAGTATGGATGAGTTTTACTTGGATTGAATATCACAAGAATCAAAAGTTACATTTAAAAGCATGATGTATCATGGCTCATTATTAGAGAAACATTGGATAAGGTTAGATCTCCAAATTAATAATATGCACTTAGATCACATTTATGCCAAGATCATGTCAAATAGTCACATTATAATACAATAATGATTAACATGGCCCTTAGAGGTTTAAAGTATGTAATAATACTGATTTTGAGTTACATACTTAGTTTGGACATAAAAGACCAGTATTTGAACAAGGTTGGGGATTCAACATCAAGGTTTCCCCATTAAACATGTTTCATGGTTTAGAGCACATTATTAAGTCAAAGTAGGGTGCTAGCATGAACAAGTTAGATTCTTAGTTAAACATGCATCCAAAATTATATATTTAGATCAATCATAAAGATTTAGGCCCTGTTTGGTTCATGGTATCATACATAGGGTAGGATTCTAAACCTATTAGCTTCTGATATACCATGTTTGTTTGCATAGAAAAATAAATAAGGATTGCATTAGAACGGTAGTTGAAACCTAATTTATTAGGACTTTTAGTTCAATAAGACCCCCCTGGTACATGTACGGTATAAAACTCTTTGCACAACTCGACACCCCTTCTCTACCACTTCAGCATTCCACTATCAGTCTACAAACTCCTTCTTTGTTGTCTGCCTCTGTGGCTCTCTTCCTTACTTCTTCACGCATGTAAAGTGTTGGTTTTTCCTTTTCGTTCCTTCCTCTCTCCATTCTTCTCTCGCCCCATTCTTCTTCTATTATCCTCTTCTTCCTTTCTTCCCTATTTTCCCCACTCATCCTTCTCATGTCATTCTTCTTATTCTCTTCCATTTTCTCCCCTCCATTCTTATTTTTCCCTTCTTTCTTTTCTCTCATCCCATTTATCTTATTCCATTCTGCCTTTTCCTCTTCACTCGTTCATCTTTGTTTCTTCTTATTTCCATTTTTCCAGCTATTATGTATCATCTGATTTTACACACAACCACAACTATTCTAGCACTGTCAACATTATTTTTTTACACAGGTAACATGTGTAATGGTGATTTTACTATTACAGAATTAATACCATAGGTAATATATACTTGACAAATGATCATCTAGACATATTTTAAACAAATATATGTGCTAAACTAGTTTTTTTTCTTGCTTGTATCCCTTTTTGCATCTAAACATAGGATAGGAAATCAAACAACTTATCCTACTGATCTACTCTCCCATCCTTTCTTTTTTTACAACTTGTGCTAATCCTTTCCATCAAACCAAATGGGGCCTTAGGGTATATTCAATCAAGGTTAGGATTTAAAGGAGTAACCATTAGCATAAAAGTTCATTTTAGGTCATTTAATCAACATTGATCACATTAGGGTTCATATGGTGAGCAAAAGGTCGAATCTTACTATATAAAGATGTTCAAGCTACTGATATTAGACCAAGATCATATTTTGAGGCATGAAAGAGCAAGTTAGTGCATTAAATAGCATCAAACATTTTAAGAAGTTATAAAATCATGCATTTTTAAGATATCAATAGAAGTTCAGGTAGAACTAGGCACTATTTTTTTAGAAGGTACATATTTTTCCAATCAAAACGATATATTGGAAGTGTAATTTGGGATAAAATATGTATTTTTATGATTTTTCAAAGATCTGGATCAAAACTTGACAAAAGAGATGATAAAATACCTTGAGGGGTGATGTGGTGTGAGTCCATTGGCTCCACACAAGGTCCAATTTGAGAGGGGGCACAAATCTTCTTTGACCCATCAACCAACCAGGACATAAACATTTAGAGGGATAAGGACATGGCACGATCGCAAATATTGGTTGATAACACCCAAATTCAGACATTTATGCTAAATATTTATTTATGGTTTTGTGTCATTATAGACTTTATATGCCCAAAATAACCATAAATTCTTACCTTTTCATAATTTATGTCTTTTCAAAGATAGAGTTTCTCAACTAACTAATTTGGGACTTGCAGGCACCGAACCTAAAAAGACATCTATTCTCCAAGATTTCTCCCCAACATATGGTTTTTGCAATAGCTAGGCTTCCATCCGTTGTGATCGCGACACCTGACACGACCGAGATGCTCGACACGGCCATGTCGAGGACAAGGGTCAGCTGCCCCTTCCTCGACCATGACACCTGTCGCGACCACGACACCTGTTGCGACCGTGACACATGTCTCAATCGGTACAAGCTCTATGACCATTCCATCGATTCCACCCACGACACCTGCCTTGATCGTGAATCCCGATACGGCTATGCCCAACCCGACATGATCGGGCTGAGGTCTATTCGTCGTGACTACTTGTAACACCCCAATTTTCATAACACATGAGCGGAAGCAGTAATTTTTTTTTCATCTGGGAGTGTCACAAACATGATAGTCATTGCAATTAAAGCAAATGAAACACTATGCATTTAAGAAAAAATGATTCATACATAGTTTTGACAAAGGAAACAAGTCATCTAATATACTGTGATAACAAGACCATGCATAAAAGAAGATATCTAAACTATGGATCGTCTCGGTAGATGGCACCCCACTAGGCAAGCTTGAAAACCTGCTACACCTTTTCTTATTCTTTAAATCTTCCGCTGCTCCAAACTCTGCGGACATCGCGTCCCCAGCCATGCATTGGGAAAAAAAGTCGTTAGAGTAAGTGGCATGAGTATTCTAAAATGTACATCACTGAAGAGCTAACAATGTTACAAAATATTCTTAGACATTATAAAACTGATAGCAAAAGCTGATTAAAATCTGAAAACATAATATCTCTCGACTTCTTTAACTCTTATCTTTCTACTCTATCTTTTCTGGAGACCTATATCATGGGTCTCATGACCTACACCAAAGTGTCTAGGTCATACTTATCTCATCTGAACTCCTCTCATCACACTCATGGATGAGATTATATATATGCTCTAATCTAAAGTATCTTTTACTTACGATTTTTATCTATTTGTGGCCACCATTATACGATAAGTCCTCCTGAATTGGCGTATCTACGCCCTGAATTGGTGCCGCAACACCTCTGAAATGGCACTACATGCCCTGAATGACACCGAGGTGTCTCTGAATTGGCGTGTCTACGCCCTGAAATGGTGCCGCAACACCTCTGAGTTGGAGTGAACACTCCTCTGAATTGGCAACAACTGCCTCTGAAACGTCCCGGGACTACTGAATGAGGACTTATCATATAATGTCTTATGTGAAGGTTTCGACTTATTTATCTTAAGTCTAAACTTACTTAATTCTTAATCTGAACTGAAGCTGAATACTGATAGCTTTACTGAATACTGAATCTGAACTTATCTTATATTAAAATTGAACACTGAAAACTGAACTTATCTGAAACTGATTACTGAGTACTGAGCATGTACTGAATTCTGAATCTGAATTTAAATCTGAATCTTTTATTCTTAAGGGATAAACTGAATCTACAACTGAATGTGGATATGAGTCTTAATTACTTCATAATTAAGATTTGGTCTAAAACCCTTATCATGTATCTTTATTCAACATCTGGCTACTCACACAGTGAGTAGTCTAAGTCTGAATCTAAATCTCTTATTCTTGATTTCTAAACTGAATCCATTATTGGATTTAATCATGTATCTCTTTATCTAGGTAAACTTTATTCTAAAACTCTGATTTGGTAAGATTACTTCATTATACCAATTATATCATACATGAGTCTAATGTCTTATGAGACAAGACTTGAAATGAGTATAGAAATACTAAATATACAAAAGTAACTTAAGTAATGTGTATAGCTAAATTATGATTTCTGATTCTTGGCAAGATAACTCATTCTCTATTAAAACCTCATCAAAATCTGATCTTAATGGACTTAAGTCTTAAAATCATAACCATAGAATAGAAACCTTAGAAAATCTTAAGTTGGATCTTAATCATACTCAATTTAATCTCATTAAGTCTGATCTCAAAACATTTGTATGAACTTAAATCCTAAACCTTAAGGTAGAAATCATAAAGATTCTCATCGTGCAACTCAATCATGACTTAATATCTCATAATTTGATAATATCATCACAAACTCATGTTACAACATCTTTAATGCCACTAGTACATTTATCCTAAAAATTGGGCCATGGTCTACCATGTGCAACAACCATATTCTCACATAATACTTAACTTTTAAACATCAACCTTATTAAAGAATCTATTTTACTTCTTAATTTCTTAGATCACTACATATATAAGAAACCTTGATGACATGTTCCTAATTGAAATCTCAATACATGGTTACATCTATATTTAAGAGATATGATAGAACTATATTTTCTTATCCTTCTTATGAACTTAACTTCATGATCTAGAATCAATCCATGACACATCACTACTTAAGGTATTAAGCATATGAATTTCTACAATCATAAGCACATAAAATATTTCTTACATATTTAACTCAGAATGTAGGACATGAAGGTCTTATCTAAGAAGCATGTAAAAGTACTTGATTTGATAAACGTAAATACTCATGGGCATGAACCACTTACCTCTTGTGCTGATGATGTCCTTAACTTAGTCTTGATTTCTTGTTCCAAATCTTAATCACCTGGATATAATCAAAGTTTTATAAGTCCAAGCCTATATTCTCTCTTTCTATTTCTAAATCTCAAAACCCCATCTTCCTAACTACATATACCAACTTAGGGTTCTTATTTAGACTAAACATAACTTTAATCTGAAATCACCATAAAATATTGGTGTTGAAATAAAATAAAACTCATACTATATAATCAATATTATCTTTATACTCAAATAAGATATAAGTCGTCTTATGAACTCATATGAGCATATAGATCAAAGAAAATCTCAAACATAGTCATATATACTAATATTACTTGACTCTATTATGAAATCAAATTAAAAAATCATTTAGATAAATAATATCAGACTTAATTAGACATATATATCACTTATTGTCTCAAGATAATCATCTATTACCCTCACATAATGGTCACTTAGGTCCAAATCATAACACAATTATGATAACATAAGAAAATCCATCAAATCTCTAGAATAGTAATCACACAGTGTAGTAAGATCATATATAAAATATTAGGTCATAAGAAAAAAAATCATATCATGGGTGAAATACCCTTATTAGGGTTTATATCAAAAATCTCAATAAAACTTCTTATATGAAAGATCAGGATCTGAAGTAATGTTAGACATGTCAAAATACACATTCAGTAAAATTTGTATAAATTTCTAAAAGCGTTTACTATTTTTAATTGACCAAACATCAAAATCATATAGTTTTGAATACACTATTTTTAATAAATAAAAAATATCAAAATATTAATCTGAAAGTATTTTTATAAGATAGTACACTCGAATAGCTTTCCATAGGTATCTTGTTTGTCCCAAACCGAGATCTATAGCTCAAGATATGAATTTTTGAAGTTACCTTACTCAATATTAATTTCGTCCATTGATCTGCGATCCAATGGCCCTGATCTATTTGGGAAACATCCTTCTTCTTCGTTGTATGACCTGCGCTTGCTCTGTTCCAGGTCTAAAACAGGGTGGGCGGCGCACAGGTCTGGCGGCCACGCTCCCAGCGCCTGGACTGCCCTCTCATGTGGGAAGAGTCCCAGTTTGCTTCGTCCCTCTACCCTGATCTCCGGTGGTCGGATCTCAATGAAGATCGGCTTTGGACCGGAGGTATGGAACCTCCATCTCCTCCCAGGAAAGCACCATGGCCGTCCAACCTTTGCTTCCTCTCTACCTTGTTCTCCTTCTCTTGCCTTGGATTCACGTCAAAAACCCTAGCATAGGGTCCGGCCGCCTTCATCTATCAAGAATCGGGGGTCTTTTATACCCCGCTGTAATCCGATCTTGGGCGATGCCTGATCTGGAATCCCCTTACCCGTTCAAACTCTGTAAAACAGAGCGGCGCTCTCCAGTTCGGATCGGGCTGGAGTCGCCCCCCTTCTCTTTTTTTTTCTTCTTCTTTGCATAAAAGTCCAGTTTCTATAAATATTTATATAGGCTACAACATGAGCCCATTTAGCCTCAAATTTTTAGAACAATTATCTATTGTCATAATCTTTTAATGGGCAAGATATTAGATCACAAATATATGGTTAGACATTCCAAACATGTCTTTTAAGTAAAAGATACATAATTACTAATTTAATTGTCTAGGACACTATATACATCAAATTCATCTGAAATTTCTCCCATCATCTTATATTCTAATTAATATTCTACTAAAAATATTTTAAGCATTCATTATGACCACGAAATACTTAATTCTCAATTTGTACTCCAAGGGCCTATTTGTAGAACTTAATTGGTCCAATATGGTTGGAATTGGGCTTTAGGGCACATGGCCCATTTCTTAGTATTCCAAAGGGTCCATGAGCTTGATTGTATTCCAAATCATGAAAATAAGTCTTCGACCAATATAATTTCTCAACTGAAGCTCATGCATGACATATGTGATCAATATTTCTTTAGTTATATAACATGAAGACCTAAGCTAGGTCTATGGAACAAGCCATGAACTGGATTGATCATATTACATATTCGTCACATTATTGTTCATAGGAATAATTCATTTATATTCATATACAACTGACTATAGTCATACACATTTAATCCATTATGTGTGTATTGGTTGATCAGATGGCTTGTATTACACATTTTTTTGAACTTAATTACATACCTAGCCATGGTTACGTTCATTGCATCCCTTGACATGTCCTAGAAAACCCCACATTAAAGGCTTACTTTAGCTATGAAATTGAGGATGTTACAATTCATATACAACTGACTATAGTCATACACATTTAATCCATTATGTGTGTATTGGTTGATCAGATGGCTTGTATTACACATTTTTTTGAACTTAATTACATACCTAGCCATGGTTACGTTCATTGCATCCCTTGACATGTCCTAGAAAACCCCACATTAAAGGCTTACTTTAGCTATGAAATTGAGGATGTTACACTACTATAGGACTTTTTGACCGCAACTGTGACAAGACTGTTGCGACCGCGACACTGGTCACAAACACTGCATCATCTCGATTGTGACATAAATATTGACTGCAGAATTAGAATCGATTGTGACCCTAGAACAAACGTGCCATGATAAGTGTAGTGACCAGGACTAGTGTTGTGACCACTTATCATATACACTCTGCCTTCACCTATAACTACCCACCCTTCTCTACCTGGAGAGGGGTTCCAAACATTGGAGGTTCCATTCCACAGTTCTGACCCATTTTGGTTTCTAGAGCCCCATGGGAGAGTTTTTAGGTCCGAAAAGGCTTAAGTGCTCATCCCACACCTATATCTTCAATTTTCCTCCATACCCCATCATTTTCCACCATCATTCACCCATTTCCTACCATTCCCAGCCATCTTCCACCTCTATGCACCCAACAAGCTGCTATTTGGGGCAGAATCAACGAGAAAGGAGGCCAAGGAGTCCAGAAGACCAAGGAGGATGACCCAAAGATGAGATCCAGCCTACGCGGAGGCTAAGGAGTGAGAACCACCTCTCCTCTATGGGCTAAATCTCTTCTTCTTCTACTATTCTCCTTTATTTATGTACAAATGATGTTCTTCCATCTTTGTTTGGTGCCAACTATGCTTGTCCATGGCTATTTGAGCTCCTTCTTGGCTATGTAGCCCATTTTGGGCATGCTTATGTACCTTTACCTTAAGCAAGCTGTTTGATTAAAGATATAGTACGTTTTGTGTTCTATCTGCTCTTTCTAGTTATGATTACTAGTTTGGTTGATCTCTTTCTTGCTTGAACTTCCATTTCTGCCTACATCGAGAGATTCGTTGCAGAAATAGATAAGTGAAGATAGTTTGTATCTGAATCTGAAAGGAGGACGGTTCAAGGTGATCTGTGTAGAACCATAGACTTGGGCACAGCCGGGCCCAGCCCAACACAGTCGGGCCAACTACCAGGTTCTGCCCAGATCACACATGTTCCTAACATCTCAAAATATTCTAGACTTGAGAGGGTATTTGGAATATTCTAGGGTGTTGATTTGTCATCCTCGAGAGAGGTTTCATGTCATTGATGGGTTTTAGTCATGATGTGCAAAAGCAAGTGGGATAACCCCACATGAATAGATACCATAGTACATACTATGTTTGGATGTTGTTGCTTGCTGGGGTGTTCGAGGGTTGTCTATGCCCGAGAATAGGTGCACAGACTGCCCAACTTGTGGTTACATAGCCATGGACTCCTTCTCTCTAATTAGTAGAATCCGACAGACTCGACTTTGTTTTCTTTCTTTGTTTTGTTTTATTATGTGATAATCTGCTAGACTAGTTATAGCTCCATACTTTTATTGACTATCAGATTGACTTATCAGATTTAAGAGTGAGATCTTAAGCATCCTAAATGTTACCACGTCCCTGTGTTTGACCCCATATATCTACTTCGACCCTATAATAAAGTTGTGGGGATCCTTGAAGGTTCCAGGTTATAAATTTAAAGTCCTATCACCCCTTCAGGATGCATCAACTTTTAGAACCATTGCCAGGGATGTGGTTTTCCACATTTACATGCCCAAAGATTTAGTTCTGTCATCCTTAAGCCTGTATATATATGCATAGTTTTCTTTTTTGTTTTACACATACATGTTCATACATACTGAATAGCTTTCCTTTTTCTTATACTTTTTTAGCCATGGACCTTGCTTCAGCAAGGCATGCTATCTTGTCTACTTGTCCTCCCGAATTTTTCCGCAACTCTGACTTCTGGAAAATAATTGAAAGCCGTGCACTCCAACTCATTGAGCTATATTCACCCCCACCGTTGTCATATATAGATGTTTCAACAAAGGAAATTTCCATTCAGCCCTTGACCTCAGGAATGACATGGAACTAAGAATTGATTAGAGCAGTGGAGCTAGCCAGATAAAAACTCAACACACTCACCTCCTCCTTAGCTCCTCATCTCCAAGAAAAAAAAATGATCCTCTCTAACAACTAATAGAAAAGCAGGATCATCAACTCCAAGTAGCCACCCAAATTGCAAACCACAATAGAAGTATACTTCAAACTATTAAACTATTCATACAAAAGCATATGTTTGATATAATGGATTCCCAATAGAATGTATGACAGAATTGATGGATCTTGAAAGCATTGTTGTACTTGAGTAGCAACTTCATGATAAGGATGTTGAACAGGGCAGGAGGCCTCAAGAGGTCATCGATTTGGTTACCATTCAAGTGCATATGCCATCACACAACCAAGAGATTACAATCATCAAAACAATCCCATTGGGCCTGAATTGGAACTCACCTCACCATCCTATTCAAACCACCAACTCGATCCACCAAGATTTTTCTGTGAAAATCAAACCACACGGGGAAGCCCTTCATTTTATCCAGATGATTTAGCTGATCAACCAATGGAAGATACAAGCTACATGCATGAATGGTTTTATGATAATGGTGATGAATTTTATCCTCCTCAGGGTAGCCAAGAGACCTCACAACGTGAGGATCAATTTGAGCAGCCTGAGCCAACTTTTATCCCAGACCAAGCACATTGAGGCTTATCACTTTGTTTCAAATATCATGCCTGCTATGGTTTGGAATAACTTGTTTGAGGAGGATGATGATGACTATTCATCTTAGTGGAGTGAGTATATTGATGACAACAAACTGGGGCAACACGAGCTAACATTCACCACCATCCCCTTACAAGGCTTGGTGGACATTGAAGGAGCAAGATGGAAAATCCATCACAACATCATCACTGAGCATGAAGATACCCCGAACCCCATAGAAGGCAACAAGCTTGGGGTGGTAGAACCACAAACAAATTCTTCTGGGGGTACTTCTTGTTCAGAAGATGATTAGATGACTGTGATTGTACATGAAAATTTATCTGAGCATCCAACCTCAAGTTCAGAGGAGGAGAGAGAAGAAAGGAGTCCTCTAGAAAAATTTTAGCCTCTCCCTTCTATCTCATCCCATTTCGACATCCTAGGACCTTCCTATTCACATCATATCTTGGAAGGTACCTTGAAGGTGATTTGTCGAAGAATTCATCTCAGTCCAGTTCAAGACAATTCCAGCACAAGGATGAATTCACTGAGTCATCAGATTATATTCCTCTACTTTAGACTCAGAAGCGTTGAAATCTCTGCCTCTTTCTCTCCTACATGGTGGACCCCGTCAGCAAGACACACGTGACATTCGTCCCAAAACTTAGGATTTGGGATCCCAGTGTCGGTATAATGGGGCAGAAACCCCCTTTTCTCTTGCCCTTTCTTTTCTCTTTTTGTTAAAATAAATTTTGTTATTCATGTTCTTGCTTAGATATTTTCTTTCCTCAAGTTGCTTTTACATATCCTTGCATACATGCACCATACTAGGACTTTAATAAATTTCTTTCCTATACATCCATGCATTCCTTCCCTACCATGTCAAGTTCAAGGCTTGCTCGAGGATGAGAAAAGTTTTAAGCTTGGGATGGTAGGCTATTGATCCTTCTGTCTCTTCATTCTTCATCCATGCATGTTTACTTCCTGCATTTAGGCATAAGTTTTGAAATTTTATATGCTTTAGCCTAGCTTTACTGCTTTGTAGGAATTTTCTTCATAATTTCTAAACTTGGCAATTAAGGCTATCTGAATCTTATAGCTAAATTCTTATCTTTATGCCTAAATGCACATCTTAAAAGTGCCTGATCTCTTGCCTGACTTGCTCGTTGACTCTTTCCTTAAGTTTGGTAATAAATCCTAGGTTATGCACCTTTTTCATAGCTTGAAACATTATTCCCTTGATGTATGCTATGAATGATAAATCCAAGATGTAGGACTGTTGGAAAAGAGCAAGAGTTTGATAAAAAAATCCAAGCTGCATTATACACAAACTTGCCTCTACTCTAAGGATCCTTGAATCATAATTACTACTTTTCACATAGGTATCAAGTGAATAATGATGAGTTTTGAGCTATAATCAGGTTGAAATGTTTTCCTTGATGGAGTAAACGCCCTCTCACCCTAGATTGAGTAAAAAAGATGAAAAATAAAAAAAAATGTGCAAAAGAGGCTTGGTCGCCCATAAATTCCCAAAAATATTCAAAATAGTTCTCACACATGCCTATAAATTAGAATACAGAGAAGAAAAGCCTGAGTGTGAATAATTGAGCACTTGTTTTCTCTTTCAGGAGAGTTGACGGGTGGTGCCCAGCCAGTGTATGACTGTTCTCATGAACATGGGTATATCGTGCCTGGTAGTGCCACCCTAAAGCTCATTAGAGAGTCACTAGGAACCCCTAGGAGACCTATGCGATCATCCCAGTAGAAGGGTTGGTTCGAGCACAGTACAAGGAGTTCATTTCACTACTCTGGGCCAACTGGATCACAAAGCATGGGCTGTTTCTCGTAACATGGACCAACCTATTGTATATCAGGATCCTTAGAAGTCATTAGAACATTCTTGCTTTTATTCCTTCTTAGGACCCGAATAAGTAGGAGGCACATTGTTCCTGATTGATCTACATGAATACTTGATGATGGATCATTGCTTATCACCCGTGTGATCACCTATGTGACAATGCTTTTATGTTGTATAATTGTGATTCAAACCCTCATAAGTATCGATAGGTTGCATTGAATTCACTTAATCTTGCCTAGAAACTCTTTCATCTTACTTTAGCAAGATTGTGCTCGATTGGTGAGGGTTTGTTCTGAAACACCATGGGTCAGGAGAATTAGTGTTTTAAACTAATTTGTTAACCTTAGCATTTATCACCATCCTAAATTTGGATTTTATCTTTTTGTTCTTTGAGCATGGTCTTTCTTGAGGACAAGCAAAGTTTTAAGCTTGGGGTGGTTGATAACACCCAAATTCAGGCATTTATGCTAAGTATTTATTTATGGTTTTGTGTCGTTATAGACTTAATATGCCCAAAATAACCCTAGCTTCTTATCTTTTAGTAATTTATATCTTTTCAAAGCTAGAGTTTCTCAAGTAGCTAATTTTGGGACTTGCAGGCACCGAACCTGAAAAGACATCTATTCTCTAAGATTTCTCCCCAACACATGGTTTTTGCAGCAGCTAGGCTTCCATTTGTTGTGACCGTGATACCTAGCACAACCAAGATACCTGACACAGTCATGCTGCAGACAAGGATTAGCTGCACCTACCTCAACTGCAACACATGTCATGACCGTGACATCTATCTCAACCTCTACAAGCTCTATGACCATTCTACTGATTCCACCCACGACACCTGCCTCGACCGCGACTCTTGACACAGTCGGACTGAGGTCTACTCGTCATGACTGCAATAGGACTTCGCAACCACAACTGTGGCAAGATTGTTGTGAATGCAACTGTGGCGAGACTGTTGCGACAACAACATTGGTCGCGGCCACTATATCATCTCGACCGTGACATAAATATCAACTGTGACATCAGAATCAATTGTGACCCCGTCACAGATGTGTCGAGACAAGTGTAGTGATCACTTATCATATATACTCTGCCTTCACCTATAAATACCCACCCCTCTCTACCTGGAGAGGGTTTCTGAACATTGGGGTTTTTTGTTCTGTGGTTTGGACCTATTTTGGTTCCCATAGCCCCGTGGGAGTTCTGAGGTTTGAAAAGGCTGAAGTGCTCATCCTACACCCATCTCTTCAGTTTTCCTCCATCCCCCGTCATTTTCCACCATCATTCACCCATTTCCTACCATTCCTAGCCATCTTCCACCTCCATACACCCACCACACTGCTGTTTGGGGTGAAATCAAAGAGAAAGAAGGCCAAGGAGTCGAGAAGACCAAGGAGGATAACCCAAAGAAGACATCCAACCTATGCGGAGGCTAAGGAGTGAGAGCCACCTCTCCTCTATGGGATAAATCTCTTCTTTTTCTCCTTTCTTCTACTATTCTCCTTTGTTTCTGTACAAATGATGTTCTTCCATCTTTGTTCAGTGTCAACTATGCGTTTCTATGGCTAGTTGAGCTCCTTCTTGGCTATGTAGCCTGTTTTGGGCATGTTTATGTACTTTTACCTTAAGCAAGTAGTTTGATTCAAGATCTAGTATGTCTTCTATTCTGTCTTCTCGATCTGGCTATGATTGCTAGTTTTGTTGATCTCTTTCTTGCTTGAACTTTTATTTATACCTATATCGAGAGACTCATTATAGAAATAGATAAGAGAAGATAGTTTGCATCATAATATGAAAGGAGGATAGTTCAAGGTGATCTATGCAGAACCATAGCCTTGGACATGTCCAGGCTGAGCCCGGCACGGTCGGGCCCACTGCCAGGTTCTGTCCAGATCACACCTGTTCCTAGTATCTCAGAATACTCTAGACCTGAGAGGGTATCTAGAATATTCGAGGGTGTTAAATAGTCATCCTTGAGAGGGGTTTCATGTCATTGATGGGTTTTAGTCACGCTGCACGAAAGCGAGTGAGATGACCCCACATGAACTAATACCATAGTACATACTATGTTTGTATGTAGGCTGCTTGTTGGGATGTTTGAGGGTTGTCTATGCCTGAGAATGGGTGCATAGACTGCCCAACTTGTGGTTACACAGCCATGAACTCCTTCTCTCTGACTAGCAGAATCCAATAGACTCTGTTTTATTTTCTTTCTTTGTTTTGTTTTACTTCGTGTCAATCTGCTAGACTAGTTCTAGATCCATACTTTTATCGACTATCAGATGGTCTTATCAGACTTAAGAGTGAGATCTTAAGCATCGTAAACGTCCCCACGTCCATGTGTTTGGCCCCGTATATCTACTTCGACCCCGTAATAAAGTTGTGAGGGTTCTTGAAGGTTTCAAATTATAAATCCAAAGTCTGATCACCCCTTCGGGATGCGATCATTGGTGCAAAATATGATGTATCTACTTCATCGTTCTCATCCATTGACTACCCGTAAGGTCACACCCTCACTTCAGGGAGATGCTAGTTGTGGCTTGCCGAAGGTGTAGGATGGAGGGGGACACATTCCTTAGCATCGCTTGGGAAGTGGTCATCCATATGTGGCTCAGAGATGTGGATCCGTTGTTGTCCCATCTCAGCGTTGGTGTGGCCCAATGAAGAAACACCCAAATCCAACAGTAGGTAACACCACAATGAAATGGGGAGGAGGAGGGATGGAACTGGATCTAGGGTGCATGAAATGGAGTGGAATGAAAAAGGGAAAGAAAGAGGGAAGTAAAGGAAAGTGAATGGGGGTAGGAAGTCACAAAAAGGGGTGGGAACGAAGATAATTAGGTCGAGAAACATTAGGATAGGTGATAGCAACACAAAAGGCACTGGTAATGTAGTATATAGGTAGGATACAAAGGTATACCTGTCATATTAGGGGTGGAATCCACGAGCATAAGATCAAAGGCCTAGACTGGGCAAGAAACATGTGAGGGCCATTGTTGAGATGACAAGTGAAGCTGGGGCACCCACTAACTGGGCCACACCCCAAAACAATCCCAACAATGACTAATTAATCAAAAGAGCTAAAAATAAGGTTTATACCAAGAGATTTTTAATTGGGCATATCTCTCTCCTACTAGCTTAGAATTGAGAAAAATTTGTTACCTTTGAAACCTGAGAGAGATATCCACAACATGAGCAAAAGAAATGGATATATACTTACATAAGGATATGATCAAGAATTCAAAGGAAGATGGTAATGCATGAAATGAAAGTAAACTTGACTTTTTGCCAAAATAAGCCCCACAAGGACTAATTCGATCAAAAGAGCTAGAAGCAAGGTTTACACAAGGAGATTTTCAATTGGACATATCTATCACATACTAGCCCATAATTGAGCAAGTTTGATGCATTAGAAATGTGAGAGACATCTCTACAACATGAGCATAACAAATAGATATACAAGGATATTATAAGAAAATCAATGGAAAGATGGTAATGTATGACATGAAAGTAAACTTGATTTTTCACCAAATTGAGTTTTGTCATAGAGATACATGGATACTCAATGTAACAATGTACATCAAACTACAACAAACATGAAATCAAAGGTGAGAACAAGAGTGAGGTCTAAATTGGAAGTTAAATAAAAGGGGTGAAGTTCTAGCTTATCACACTATCAATCCTCACATTTACATGTTCAACACTCTTTAATTCATTTGATTGCAATTGATAACAACACATTAAATACCATATGTATGGGAGACATGTTAGCACGAGTGCATGATGAACTTATAAACAACCACTAGTACATAACCGACCTTTAGTGTCAGTTTTTAAGTGACACCTATGTGAGCACCGCTAAAAGCCCAACCGTTACGCGTCGGTTCTCAAACCGACGCCACAACCCTTCGCGCGCCACCGAAAACGCGCTAGCAGGGGAGTATAGGCGTCGGTTATTAGCTTTGCAACCGATGCCATATACCTTCGCGCCACAAAAAGTGCACCATCTGGGGCACTATCGACATCGGTTTAGTAGTGATAACCGACACCATCTCACCCACTGCCACGACCGTGCTGGCCGACACAGCCGTGGTGGCTGGTACGGCTGTGGTGTCTGGCCCACTTACATGATCGTGCTGTCTGACCTCATTAGGGAAATCGACGTCGGTTACTTGTAGGGCAACCGACACTGTAACAATATGTTGTCAGTTTTATAAAAATAACTAACGCCAATTTTATGTTTTTTTTTCTCTGTCAGTCTGCAGACCTGTTGTGGCTGGTCGTAGGATGAGAAACCTGCAGTTCAGTTATGAACTGCAGGTTTTACAACATCCATTGATATCAGCCAACGACAGGCCACAAACCTGCAAAATTAAAAACATAAATGTTCACACATTTAGCAACCTGTAGTTCCATTCGATTTTCACACATGTAGAAACATTCATGTAGCAATATGTAGTTCCATTCATTTTCACATTCACATTCACACATGTAGAAACATTCATATATCAACGAGCAGTTTCATTCATTTTCACTCAGACACATGTAGAAACATTCAGACATGTAGAAACATTCACACATATTATAATTCAAAAATTCATTTACAAAATATCATTCTTTAGTCATTATTCGCTATCAACATCCCAATTATATGTTAAAACCCCCAATACTTGTATGGATGTTGCCCATTCTTCTCTTCATTTAATTCTCCCGTCGTATAGGGAGCATTGATAACCTCCAATTTCGTGATGTTATCTTAGTATTTTTTCTTCCATTTTCTATACTCTTCTATAGATATATTAGACAAAATCCCTAGCTGTCCTTTTTTATTGCAAATAAATGGTTAGATTAACTTTTCTCCTTTTTGCTTATAGAAAAAGACGAAAAAAATCACAAAAGAACCATACGGTTTTAAGACCACATGGAGTCAAACGATCCCGAGACCGCATGAAGCCAACCGGTCTCAAGACCGCATGGAGTCAAACGGTCCCGAGACCGCATGAAGCCAACCGGTCTCAAGACCGCACGGAGTCAAACGGTCCCGAGACTGCATGAAGCCAACCGGTCTCAAGACCGCACGAAGTCAAACGATCCCGAGACCGCATGAAGCCAACCGGTCTCAAGACCACATGAAGCCAATCGGTCTCAAGACCGCATGGAGTCAAACGGTCCCGAGACCGCATGAAGCCAATCGGTCTCAGGACCGCATGGAGTCAAACGGTCCCGAGACCGCATGAAGCCAACCGGTCTCAAGACCGCATGGGACCAAACGGTTTTAGAGTCCAAACAGTTTCAGAGTCCAAACGGTCCTCAAGACCGTTTGGACCCAAAACCGACCAAACCGTTTGGGCTTCACTTAAAAACTATAAATAAGAGCCCAGGGGTCCTCCCAAGGTAGTTTTTTTTCAGACATCCAGAGGCTGCCTCGATCACTCCAGAGAAAATCCAACCTCCATCCTCCGCCCAGGGGTTGCCGGTCTGAGACCCTCACTCCATCTCGAAGCTGCTTTCTCTCTCTCCACCAAAGAAGGTGGGAAGAGGGGATCTCGTCATCAAGCAACCTGTGAAGTTGGTGGATCGTCTCTCTCTCTCTCGAAGGGGTTGACTTTCCTCTCTCCTTTGTGGGGATGGTGTTCTCTCTCTCTCTCTTCTTGCCTCCTTCTTTGCCCTAGTTATGAGCGAGTAGTCTTTCTCACTAGGGTGCGGGGAGTAGCCCCGCTACCCATGTTTTCATATCATGTAAATATAATCCATAGTTTGTAATATAGAGTTCATATCCTTTCAGTTCAACATCAAACGTTTAACGAATGCTTGTTGCTTGATCACCAACTTGTATTATCCTTTATCTGTTAGTATGAATTGTCTACGTTTGTACTATTAGATTCGAAACTCATTTGTATGTTGGTTCTTGGTGCATGTATCCACCATGTGCTTGTTTCGGTATCTAGGAGTTCTTTCGAGAAGTGGAGTAAACTCACTTCCAAATGTTGTACTCTCATACTATGAAATGGAATCAGTTGACGTATAAAAGTACAATTTTGGTAAGTCGAGGAATACACTTTGAGAAGGGAATGATGCAAAGCAGTTGACCATTCGTTCGGGGATGGTTGGCGTTGCATCATTCCCACACTTCTTGTAGTTAGTTCTCCGAAAGGAAACTAAGTCTACAAATATACTATCTGACTAAACTCTTGTTGCAGGTTATGTTTTACTTTACATGTCTTGATCCATGTGTAGTGGCGGTGAAAAACCGATCACACCCTAGTGATTTTTATCATTGTTTAACTTCTTTAAATTTACTTGTTTACTTTATTTTACATGTTCTTAGTCTAAAAACAACCAAACCAACCTTTCGATCTAAGTACCTACTATTAAGAGATGAAGTGAAGTTCTAACATTTTTCATCTTGTTGTTCACAACAAGACCGTTGTCCCGAGGATTCAACCCTTAACTATACTATGATAAGACTTCCACGTATCCTAGCATATGTGGGTGGAGTTCTCAATCTAGTATAAGCAAGGCTAAACCTAAAGACTTACTATCTTTAGGATTTTTAGTTGGTGCACGTAATTCCATGTAAGTGGAAGCTTCATCAAGCATGTACATTTGGTAAGGCCTTTCCTGTAGTGTGGTCAGTTTTAAACACCTGCAAAGAGAATGATGTATATATATAATTAATGAGCTATAAATAAGAGTGATATATTTCATATTATCTAATGAGACTATATATAATACCTCAGGAATGGTATCGATGTCCACTGCGGCATATTTGATAATCATGTGCATAAATCGCATCACATAGTATGCACATGCCCATCCATTATCTTGTGTAGCACACTATAAATTGAAACATACAAAATATTTAAAAATACAACTAATTAAGCACTGTTCACATAAATAATATATACATTGCAGTCGGGAACTTACTTCCACGTTTGTCCAAATTATTTGCTGGTTCTTTTTCCTGGGGACCTTTCCTCCAACCTTTTTGAACTCATCTAAACCCCTACATGTTAATGTAACACAATACATTGGATAATTAAATAGTAATGTAATAACATATGTTAACGGATATGAAAATGAAATATTTCTCACCGGAATAATGCCATTTTCATTTTGTGTCCATATCTTGAATTTAATTTAGTCCCCTTAGGATCTAGATAATATACAGTGAACGTCTCAGGGACAATAACTAGTAACCCCCAATGCATACCACTAGAGGTAAAAAAGTTAAAAATTAATAACTCAAAATCCACAATAAAAATGTAATTTTTTAAAGTCCAAATTATAAGCAAAGTAAACTTACTCCACATTGAATGGAGCTATTATCAACGTCTTCTTATTTTGAGCAAAACTTCTAAAAGCATCACAGCAGTATTGTTGAACTGACGGAGGGTCTTTAGGTACTAGACTAATCAAAGATGGAATCAAAAATCCTACATGTTCGAATGAAAAATCTGCACATATCTTGTCTAAGTAGCTTCAAAACATGTATTACATATGCATTAATAAATAAGAAACCAGATCACCAGATCCTACACAAGGTATATGGATGTATAAAGAAGATCTCACCTTATCCATAGCTCTATCACAGATGTATTCAGCCAATCATATCGAAACAACTCCAAAATATCTTGTATAAATAGGTTGCTTTCGTATGATTGACCTGCAACATCCACATCTATAAAAACAATTATAGGGAAATTTATATCATGTTCGCCTAACCATATTTCCATACCCCTACAATCAGGACCTAACGGGACAGGTAGGTCCTGTGGAACCCAACTTGGTAATGTAGGAGGTGGAGGTGGAGGCCTAGATGCTGTGGGTGTCTTCTTTTTAACCTGTATATATATATATATATATATATATATATATATATATATATATATATATATATATATAATTTCAGATCAACTGACATCATATACACACACTAACAATTTAACGTAATGTAAATTTACCATACAGTTTCAGTATAGAGGACAACCACTTTTGGTCACAATATCACTCCGCCTTCTGCCTCACCAAGCATTTCACAGTCTGGGTGGGCATATGACAATGGAAGATCCATCCACTTGGGGAATATACGTACCGGGCTCACACGAACCCAACCAGATGGTAATGGAGACCCATGAAACATTTCCCCTGGTAGGGATGGGTAAGCCGACGCCTCTACAATGACAAATTCTTTACTTTTTAGATGGCATTGCTTCAACCCCTACAAATTTTTGTGTAAAGAATGTTATATACATATATACATATCATCTTGAAAACATATCATCTTGAAAAGACTAGTTATTATGTCATAAAAATACTTACATTGGATGTGCTAGGTGGTGGGTCTACAAGATTACTCCCAACCTCTGTAGTAGGAGTAGAGCGGGACACCATAGGTACTGTCTATTGAGTGGCAGTCTGATATGCCTGCCACTTGCTCTGTGCTTCTTCGAGTTTCCTATCAACTAGCTCATCTACCTATACATGGATAAAAGAAACGTTAGCTTCAGATTATTGAATTCTCTTTTATAGTAACATCATAAATAAAGAATAGGTTACCTCTTCTTGTGAAAGTCCCGCTTTTGGGACATGTTTGTGCTGGGATGGCCCAAAGAACACTTTGATGCCCACACCAACGCCTGCAGCCCTAACACATCCAGGATGCTCTGGGTTACCCAGAGTAACTATCAATTCATCCCTTGTGCCCTCAGGGATGAAATTTCCTTGTTTCCTCAGCTCGTACAGCTCCCGCTAATCACCAAAACAAAAATTTGTAATTAAGTAAACACCATAAATAATCAATATTCGAACGATTGCTGTAAGAGTTGTATTTTACCATTTTTTCAGCCGCCTTAGCAGTGGCGGGCTTCCTTATTTCTCCCTTCTTATTTTTCCTCCCAGCTATCCAGACATCATGGCGAGGCAGAGGTGTGCTACCTATAGTAGAGGACTCCTAAGTAGCAACAGACTGAGTATTAGCCTCAGACTGTAGTCTTTGGTGAATGCCTGCATACCCCTTTGGGCCCATTGTGTGGTCATGCACATTCAGTGCACGCCTTGCTTTTCGCGCCTCACTGAGGGCCTAGTTAGTATGCACATTAATGATTTGGTTAGTAACACTAAATGTTAATCTTGAATAGGTGAATACAATGCATATTAATTAAATTGGGGGTGACACCTAATACCTTGAATTCATCAGTTTGTCTTGAAGCAACAAATGCGTCCCATTCTTCTTGGTCCAGGAAGTTCCACTGTTTTGTGGCTTTCTTCTTCCTCTTGTCACCTTCGTTTATGTATTCTCGGGTGAGATTTGTCCTATAGTTACTTAGGACTCTCCCACAACGTTGCATCATACATTTACGATGTAGCTTTTCATCCAATTCAAATATACTCTGCAAAATAGAATTGCTTTTAACTAGTATCCAAAAAATTAGTAATCTAACAAATAGAATTGCAAATTAATAATAACTCACACATAAATCCTTCCATATTATGTCTTTCTTCTCCTTAGGAACTTTATGACAATAATCTATGTTACAACCGCAATGGCTACGAGTAACATACCCAAGATATGAAACAAACGAATTGCGATTCACTCCAAGTGCATTTCCTGCATTATCAAAATCGACAACAAGTTTGGGTCCATTGCCCGTTTGCGCTATTAACTTCTTCATCATAGTGATGCCCCTTCTCTTGTCAACTTTTTGGTGCTGCTCATCAAGTGCCTCAAGTGCTTCAGAGGGTACATTTGCATCATCAACCTAAAATTTTGACAAAATAAACACACTTACATGATATAACTAGAAATGGACATATAGATATAAATATATGATATATATTTTTAAAACTTACATTGTGAGGCGGTGCATTGATGTCCTCACCCTCACAGTAATCATCAGCACGGTCATCAGGAGAATGCTCAGACATATGAAAGTTCACATTCACATTGTAAAGTTCACTTTGTAAAGTAATTCATATTGTAAAGCTCACATTGTAAAGTTCACATTAACATTGTAAAGTTCACATTCAGAAAAATAAAACATATAAAAAAATATAAACATGCCTCTAATATTGTAATTTTTTTATCAATTAACAATCCTTCATTGTGATCTCCGCGTACATACAAGTCATCATTAGCTTCAATATTTGCTGGTGTTGGCAACCCAACTGAGAATGGACTGGAGTCATCATACTTATCATAGTACTCATCTTCATCTATAGGATCTTCAATGAACTGTTTTACCATGAAGAACAACCGAAAATTTATCATTTGCAGGATCATCGATATAAAATACTTATTTCATCTGTGATGCCAATACGAATGGTTCACCCTTCTCGCCAATCATTTCAAAGTTCACTAAAGTGAAACCCAATTCATCCACTATAACTCCTTTAGTGTTATCAATCCAATTACATTTGAAGAGTGGAATTCTGAAATCTATGTAGTCAAACTCCCATATGTCTTCAATGACACCGTAATATGACATTTTAGCTTCACGTGGACTCTTATCCTTTGCACTTGCAAAAAACATAGTCGACGCTTGAAGGGTGACCCCACTATTTTGGACGACACTCTTATCATCTTGATGCTTTGTGTAATATGTGAATCCATTAATGTCATACCCTTCATAAGACATAACAGTCAATTTCAATTTAAAGGCGAAGAATTTGATAGTTTCAGTAATATCATCTGGTGTTTGAGATAGTTGATGTAAGACTTTCTCTTTGAACCACTTAATAAATGTCTTGTTATGCTCTCTAGCAAGCCACATTGTATTGGCTCGAGGATATTGTATCTTGATGCAATTGGTATGTTCCTCGATATAAACACTCACTTCGTCCATGTTGTGTAAAATATACAAGTGACCTTGTTCCAACTGCTCACGACTGATTACTTTTACCCGTGATCCCAAAATTCCTTTGCCAAATTGCTCCTCAATATTCTTGTCATTACCAAGAGTGTCATTATCACTGAGAAAGTCATTGCAAAAATCCATAACCTCTCTCGCCACATAACCCTCAATAATACTCCCTTCAGGCCGATAACAGTTTCGAACATCACTTTTAAAAACGCTCATGTATCGTTCAAAGGGATACATCAAATGCAAGAAAACTGGTCCCAACATTTTCACTTCCCTAGTCAAGTGGACAACAAGATGTACCATGATATCAAAGAATGACAGAGGAAAATACATCTCAAGCTGACATAGGGTAACAACCACTTCTCTTTGCAAATTATCGAGAGTATCAGGGTCAATAACTTTGCTGCACAGACTGTTGAAAAAGAAACAAAGTGTGATGATTGCAAACCTTACATGCTTCGACAATATAGATCAAATTGCCACATGTAATATTTGTTGCATTAGAGTGTGACAATCATGAGATTTAAGACCTATCAACTTCAGATCTTTCATTGATACCAATCTACGGATGTTGGATGAGTAACCCTATGGCACCTTAACATTTACCAAACATTCACAAAAAGCTTTCTTCTCCTTTCTAGACAATGTGTAACAAGCGGGAGGTAAGTATGTTCTCCGATTTCCCATTTCACGTAATTCTATTAATTCTGACCTTATTTCCATTTCACGTAGGTTCAGTCTCGATTTTAGCCCATCTTTAGTCTTACTTGGTATATTCAACAAAATACTAATTACGCTATCACAGACATTTTTCTCAACGTGTATGACATCGATACAATGCCTGACTGTCAAAGAACTCTAATAAGGAAGATCCCAAAATATTGACTTCTCCTTGAATAAAGATTTGTCACTCAGTGTGGCCATAGTACATTGTGATCTCTTACCAAATTCATTGACAAAGTCTTTTACTCTTTCATAAACAACCTCCCCTGGTATAGGTTTAGGTGCACTCCGTTCCTCATTCAATCCATTGAATACTTTGCGCTTCCTACGATACAGATGGAATTTTGTAAGAAACCTTCAATGACCAAGATATACAGTCTTACCGCCATGTTTTAGTCTTGTTGAATCAGTGTTCTCTTCACATATAGGACACACTTTAGCTCCTTTGACACTATATCCAAACAAATTCCCATATGCTGGAAAGTCATTTATAGTGCAAAACAACATAGCATGCAAACAAAATGTCTCTCTTTGTGAAGCATCATAGGTCATCACACCTTCACCCCAAAGTTTCTTTAAGTCATCAATCAGAGGTTCAAGATAAACATCGATATCATTTCTAGGTTGTTTAGGGCCCAATATCAACAACGACAACATTACATACTTATTTTTCATACACAACCAGGGAGGAAGATTGTATATAACAAGCATGACTGGCCAAGTGCTATGTTGGCTGCTCAATGTCCCATACGAATTCATCCCATCTGTACAAAGCCCAAGTCTTAGATTCCTGACTTCTTCCCCAAATTCAGGATACAATAGATCAATCTTCTTCCACTGTGGGGAATCAGACACATGTTGTAGGATTCCATCATTATTTTTCTTAACATCTGCATGCCACCTCAAATTCTTCACATCTATCGGATTGGCAAACAAGCATTGAAACCGTGATATTATAGGTAGATACCACATCACCTTGGCAAGAGAACCAGTTTTGGACTCCCCCGAAGTCGTCAATTTATACTGTGACGCACCACATTCTGGGTAATCTTTCAAATCCACAAAGTCCTTTTAAAATAATACACAATCATTTGGGCATGCATGTATCTTCTTGGCATCCATTCCCATTGGGCACAACAATTTCTTTACCTGGTATGTTGAGATTGGCAGCTCGTTTCCTTCAGGAAGCATTTCTTTCAACAAAGACAATAATGACGTGAAGCTTTTGTCGCTCCATCTATTGTTAGCTTTCAGCTTATACAATCTCAACACAGTGCTAAGCTTCGTAAACTTAGTACAACATGTGTATAACGATATCTCAATATCATGCACAATATTTCTAAAAATGGGAGGTGGATCGGTGTGCTCTACCCCACAACTATCTAGCATCACATCAACGATGTCTACTGGTTCATTCACATCTACGTCATCGGAGGAAATTTCTTCTTCCACACAAGCACTGCTATCGACATCCACTGGTTTTGAGTTTGAAATATCTCCATGCAAGTGCCATTCTGTATAGCCTTGTATAATCCTGTTGCACATGACATGACTTTTGATTTCGTCACCAGTGCTGACTTTCAATTTGTTATCGTAATGCCTACATGGATAGTAAAACCTATCTCTAGGTTGTTTCCTATGTTCCTCAACAAATCTAATAAACTGGTCAAGACCAGATATAAACTCTGGGGTGCAGCGATTGCGAATGGACATCCATGATATATCCATTCTATGATCAAACAGAAAACAAGTATATATTACAACAACATTAGGGTCTAGAGACACGTGTTGTCATTCTTATATATAATAAATATGTACCACCTATCCCATTCTTGAACACCTAATCTCACTAGTAAGTGTATAATGTGTATTGGGTTTTTAAGAAAATTTCGACAACATTTCCCCATTGTTTTCTAAGTACATATGTACTTAGAGAACAAATAGGGAAAAGCTGTCAAAATTTTCTTGAAAACCAAATACACATTATACACTTACATCCTAAGTGAGATTAGGTGTTCAAGAATAGTCCCAAACCGGGACTATCCAAGATTTACTCCTAATGAGTAAATCTTGGACGGGTTTCTAGGCCAACAAATACATGTGCTGTCATTCTATAACATTGATTTCAACATTTTGAGTGTCCATGCATGTTCATCATCAAGATAAAGATTACACATAAATTACTATGACCTAGAGATGGAGAGATTCATAATTGATTTTGAAATTTCAAACTAGCTCATGCATTATCATCAATCTACATCATACAATAGGGATTCATGTAGATGTTAGGGTGACACATCACTACAAAATCAGAGATTTAACAATAGGGTTTTAATATCTTAAATAGATTGATCACAAGATTTCAGCAATATAGTTAATTCAAGATTATGGTGAAATGTGTATTAGGGTTTTAATATCTTAATTCAACATGCATCAAAATTTACAGAATTAGGTCAAGCATTAGTATCCAATTGCAAATGTATCTTCTTCCTCCTGCTCCCTCTCCTTACCAAATGGCCATAAAAGCAAGGCCATGATCGTGTGGGCTGGCCACGGCCGTGTTGCCTCTAGGCAGCACGGGGCAGCACGACCGTGGTAGCCCAACACAACCACGGACGTGGCCAACCCACACGGTCGTGGTCTTGCTTTTATGGCCATTTGATAACGAGAGGGAGTAGGAGGAAGAAGAGGTGGAGGAAGAAGAAGGGCAGCGGCCTACCTGGGCAGGAGAGCAGCGGCTTGGAGAGCAGGGTGAGAAGAAGAGAGCAGGGGCAGGTGCCGAAGCAACGAAGCACGACGCAGGAGAAGGCAGGCACCAGAGCAACGAACCACGGGCAGGAGAAGGCCGACGAGCAGGGAGAAGGTTGGCGAGCAGGAGAAGGCCGGCGATCAGGAGAGCAAGAGAAGGCCGGTGAGGAGAGCAGCAGTAGCAGCGACGTCAGTGAGGAGAGCAGCAACAACAGCAACAACAGGCGGCGGGCGGTGACACAGCAGCAAATTCGATCGATGAAACAGAAGAAAGGGGAAGAGTCCGCTGTTGCGGGGCTATTAAGTTACTAAAAGGTGTCAGTTATTTATACAAACCGACACCTTTATTATTAAGTGTCAGTTATCCACGACAACCGACGTCTAATTGGACATTCCTTTACCCTAATTTTTTTGGCGCGGACGACGCGCACACCCTTATAATGTCAGTTATGCTAAGACAACCGACGCCCATATTGGAACTTTTGGCACAAAATTTATCTTCATTTAGTGTCGGTTATTAGGTAAAACACCGACGTTGTATCTGATACTTTGGTGCAAATTGTTTTTGCTCGAAAAAATTGGATTTCACGGGCTACTTTAGGCGTCGGTTTGGTTTTTTCAACCGACACTGAATGAAAAAGCGATACCCGTGTCTGGTTGGTCTTCAAATATAGACGTCGGATGTCCTTATTAACCGACATGTAATGTTAACAACGTCGATTATACTAAAAAACCGAGGCCTCTAAAAGCGACGTTGAACGTTGTTTCTATACTTGTGAACTACCTGAAAAGGGTGCCTCACATCTTCTCTTCTATTTTTATATGTCTCCATAAAACTTATCTCATGGTAATTTGTCACTGTAGTTCCTATAAATCTCTCAGATTAGTTGACCTCATGCCACTGGTCAAACACATAGCCATATTTCAAGACCCTTATAAGGAATAAATATGAAGGATATGGATGTTCCCATCCCTAAGTTACTCAAACACATATTGATACACATAATTCATAAACACAATTTGAATCTCATAAATGAAATCAAAAGCGTATATATATTAGCCCAACCACAACAAGGATGAAAAAATGCACTATATATTCTTACAAGACTAAAAGATACATTTAAAACTGAGAAACTAAATCTATAAGTTATTAATTATACCCTAAGGAGTTTCAATATGGTGCAATGTGTTCTTCATTTGATAAATATAACATCATATTCTTGAAGTAGGATCTTAAATTATAAAGATGAGATAACTCAATGTAATTGCATTGGCAACTAAAAATGATATGAATAATCACATGTTTAGTTGAACATAATGTTCTTGACGAAATATTATAATAATATACAAATAAACTCTCAAAATTTTCCATTACAAAGGAAAAAATATGTTTTATGTCCAATTTCAATTATATTGTCAAAATGGTTACAAGACCGCTTCCCCAAACACTTACTGGGAAGGGGGAGGCTCAAACTATTAGTACTGTAATATATTGACCAACCAAAGGTCCAAAGCACAAGGATACTCCCATTCAATGGACCTAAAACCCAAAAGCTAAGGGACACACCCGTTTCATATTTGTCCTAACTTTTGAAAGAAGGTGCATCATAGTTGTTTCATTAGTCTTTCAAGAAGGTGTATTGTGAGCGTACAATAGAAGATAACTATTATGTATAGGTTCTACAATAGAAGTGTCACAAAGATAGAATCTTGACCCTATAGACCAAACATAATATGAAAGACAACTAGCAGAAGCATGGAATGATTCACATACATGAACAAATAACAAGATTAAACTACCAACATAATCTCAACATTCAATAATTGTAAATAAAAGTAGCATTATTATTTCATAGTTGCAATTTAAAATTGAGAGTCAAATTAAATAAGTCTAATCATGTACACTAAACTAGGATCTTACAAGTACAAATGAACATATTCTCACAGGTCATCAATTCCCAAGCTATCTTTGAACCTAAAACATACGTGAAATAAGTGGGTCACAACACAAAGTGTTGAGTACATGGTATACAATACAAATATATATGGTTTGCATAATTTAACATATTTGCAAAAGTCAACGAACAAGAATTATATGAGTTAGATACTTAGCAAAGTGAGAACTCATGTTTTAGTCAATTTAGTATAGTTATACCAAAATATAATGCATCATAAGGCCTTTAACCGACTTCCCATCAAAAGGATTTATGAGGCAGATCAAGGTTAACTAACCCTATTTCTACATGAGGGACTTCAAATGAACAAAGTCATTGAGCAAAACCCTATTTACAAACATAGTTCACCCTATCTTGACAACCCAAGTAAGACAACCAACCTTGTGTCCCTACCTTGAGACTACAAGCATGTGCACACAATTATAATGGAGATCTACATTATGTTCTCAATTTATAAAATCAATGAGACAAAACTTTGAGTACAATACTAAAATACAACATGGAAATATTTGAGCAAGTTAACAAGCATGCATACATATCAAGGTTTAAACAAGAAAGCCATAGCCATATAATTATCTAAAAGATGTGGTTGATTCAGAATTTTCATAACTTATACTAACCATCTAGATAATAAGTATCACATGATTAAGTACATGACTAGATACATGCATTAGATTCTCATCACTAACCCCAAATAGTTTCATTTTAGGGTTAGCTAGTTCATTAGGATATTCCCATCATTTCTTATCTTATTATTTACAACTAAAATTATTGATTGACTCTCTATTCCAGGTTATAATCATTACTCTTAAAATTATATTCTAAAACTTCATAATGTGAACTAATCATAATGTTAGATAGATTAATAAGATTATGGGTTCATGTCACATTAGGCACCATCTTTATGTAAGCATGACTTAGATGCATTATTCTAATTCTTAGAATTCTAGTTACTGTTTAGGATACTAGTATGAGGTTATTATCTAATATTAAAATATTTATTAATTACTGACATGTATGTTGCATTTCATTTAGGGTTATTAAGGTGAAAATTAGGGTTTGACCGTTCTTAGCTTCAAATTTATAACAAACATATTTTAGCATTTTTCTAGTTATCAGGAGATCATTATAAATTTTCAGCTCAATTTTCATTTTTGCCCTTTTATCTTTTTGCTAGGATTAAAACAAGGTTTAAAGCAACTAATTGCATTTTTTTAATATGAAATGGCCCAAAAATTCCAATATCATGCAAATTATAACTTACAAGTGTGTTCCAAAAACTTTTCTAATATTATTTTCTAAGAATTTACATCAATCATATGATATTTTATATCATTTAATATAGCCTAAACCATTCATTATTTTAAAATTAAAATCCATTTCTAGTCGAGAATTAAAAGTAAGATCTAAGTGTTTTATAAGAAACCATGTGATTTTCTGAGTTAGGAGCATCTTCTGGATATTTTAGGCCAAAGGACAATTTTCTAGGCATTTTCCAAAAACTATACTTTATAAAAGATAATAATATTTTCAACAAAAGGGGCCATTGGATCAAAAAATCTGGCAGCCCTTGTAGTTGTGCCAGGTGTCCAGAGGCTCACGCTGGGTTGGGCCCGTCTTTAGGTTGGGACACATAGTTAATTACAAGGTTAAATGCCTGACTTATCCCTCACACACCCTCTCATCCTTGCACTAGCCTCATGCAATCTTGACACTAGGCGTTGCTATAGGAGATCTAGAGAGGTATGAATCCCCAAACGACCCTCCTCGACTTTGGCTTTAATTAATCTAGCATATTAATGGCTAGGGGAGATGATGTAGCCTCTAGAGTCATGAAGCATTTTGGATCCTTGGGGCAACAACGATCATTGGAGAATCTACTATAGACAATGAGAAAGGGGGAAGAAGCCCTCTCTACAGCTTTGCAACTGACTGCAAGGTTTGTGGTCCACTAGGGAACCATGGTAATTCAGTTCTAAAGTCCAGAAAGATCAGGGAAAGAGCTAGTGAAACCTCATGACTAGCTTTCTCTCTACTCCTAGTAGCCACATGATTTGGGCTTGTTGTGACTGTAATAGGCTTGACCTGGGGAATCAGTCTTCACCTAGATTTGGAAATTTCTAGAGCTTCATTACCATACCTTGCACCTCCTCTTGGATTCCTCTCTACCCTTTGTTCCACTCCTCCTATTACTTGTTTTTTATTTGTGGTGGTTGAAAACAAAGCATAGGGGGAGAATGATATTTCTCAACCACATTTTGCTCTTTGTATTTGGAGGAGAGGGATGGTTTATGGGTTGTTGGAGAAGAACCATGTGTCTAAGATCTACAAGTCTAGCTAGAATCATGACTGGAGGACGATTACCTCATCCTCTCATGAATGTACATGAAGGGAAAGAAAAATAACTATGATAACTTTTTGCACACCAAGGCCTAGTTGGTTGCGACAATCAAAACATAGACCCAAAGTAAAAAATGATGAAAGCTCCAAAGTCCCATGCATTGATCAATCAATTAAACACCTCTTCTCATACTCATAACTCCGTGCATGAACTTTCAATTCAATTGACATTTGAACCATGGCTCCCACAATGCACAAAGCCTCTTATGACCAAGTTTTAGACCTAAATTACAAAATTTACACATGTAATCAAATTCTTCAAAAACCTAAAAAATAAGTACACAAACCTTAAATTGGAAGTACTTCATCATTAGATCTTTGATCATATGAGTAAAAAACACTTCTTGTGACCCCAATGTGTTTCATGCTTCACTATTAATCCACTTGGTTCCACTTATGCCTCAATTTAATATTCAACTTCAAAAAACTCAAAATATTGAAAATCATATTTTATCATCTCCATATACATGAAAAATGCCATGAAATAAGATGATTGATCCTTTAATAGCATTGCAATATACTTATGTGTCACTTGGAAAATATTTGAAGGAAAGTCACCTCAACAAGAAGTTAATAAAAAGATATTATCCATGACTCGTTAAATTATATATTGGATATCAAACTCTCCAAATCAGGTTCATCACATCTTCCCCACCTTATATGTAATTTTGTACTCAAAATTCAAATAAAACCAAAGTCTAGATGACCTAGTAGAGTTTCTACCAAATTTTAGGTCACTACCTCCAGATTCCAAGATGTCCATAACTATGGTGTTCTCTACTAGGTGTCATCATATGATTTAAAAGCATCTAGGGAATATCTATATTGATTCACATATATTGGAGAATCACGTGGTGTTTCGTCTGACATTTTTTTAACAAATGATTTACATCCCTTGTTCCCATAAGAATTTGGCTTCGTTCACATATATGAAGTTGAAGAGGGATATCAAGAGTCATGTCAATTGATAATAAAATGAACACTTTCAGTATTGTGACTCTCAATTAAGATGAACCTCATACTTTTATTTCATTATTTAAGGTAGATTACTTGCATGTTTTAGTTTCACCCAAAATACTACAAATCAACACAAGTTATATTCATTATCTTTCATTGGATGGGGGTTATACATGCATACATCATAAGAATTCAAACAATGATCTAAAGGCATCTTCATAATAATATCATGATTTCAAACTTATATCGTTCATGTATAAAATAGGTTGATATTAAGTCAAGCTTATAAGAATGACTTATCATACATACATCAAGTTTATAACTCAAGTGAAATTATGTCATGCATCATGCATTGTCGCACCCTCCTGAGATCCATTTTCCCTCATGGTTCCTCAACATGAAGCTAGTATCTGACCTCACACTCTATTTGATGAAGTCTGCATCTACATTTCGTTTAAGAGAATTTGGTTCAGGTGGCCTCCAACAAAGTGTAGCTGGGTTGGCACCTTTCCACAGTGTAGTCATGGTGCTAAAATATTTGATGAAGAGCAAAACTTGACTCTTGATCAGATGAACCACTTGAGAAGGGCTCAGTTGGATATTGATGAAGATATAGTCATTCTTGCTCTTCCAGATTACATCCATTGCAATGCAACAAGGAATGGTTTATTATCCATATCAGTCTTCCCCTGTAAATTGCCAGCCATCCATTGCTTCAAATGGGGCTTGTCTTCAAAGTGAAGGCCCTATGAGAGTGACGATAGGTTCCATACTTCATGTGCATAGCGGTGATCTTTAAATACCTACAGTACCATGTCATGGGGAACTCTCTGCAATAAGGGAAATGGTTATCAGTAGCCAAGCCTCTGCTAAGACAATTACAATTAGCCAATAAGCCATCCTACAATTTTTACTTGAGGAAAAATTTCACTAGTTGGGGGGGGGGAGTTCTAAGCTTCTAAATACTTGGACAACATCCCTATACCTAGGTTTTGAACCCCTTTAGAAGGCAATTATAAACTACTTTAGTAGAGAACCATCCATTACTGATGCTCATGCATTTCCATCAGTATATCCCCACTTTAGGCTTGGGTGAGATTGTGTTTAAGATAGCCTAATAAGTGCCATCCTCAAACCAATGCTACATAAAGTCAGAGTCCCAATGATTGTCAACCACCATGGATGAGACTTTGAGATCTTGGTATTCCCTTGGGATCACCTGATTTTCTTTCAAGGAGGGCTTGTTTGTGCCTCTGAACCAGTTGTCACTCCAAATTGAGGTGTCTCCACCATTTAACACAACACGACTAATATGACTAAACATTTTTCTTTGTGGGTGCCAATGAACCTCCACAGTTGTGAACCCAACAATCTTCCTTTATCTTTGATATGTTTGTACTTCACATCCATTACCTCACACCCATGCATTTTTTTTGGCAAATGCAGGTGTCCCAAACTATCCTAGATAGTAAATATTCATTTTGAATCCTCACTTGTTTGATATTCATGCCTCAATCATTCTTCTCAGCAACTAGCTTCTTCTAGTCGATCATGTTCATTTTCCGACGGATGGTACTACGACGTCAAATAAAGTTCCTAATACTCTGGTCTATGCTATCACAAACAATTATAGGGAGATGGGTGGTTTGCATCAGATAGGTAGGAATTGGGTTGAGCATGGATTAAGCAAGAGTGACTCTGTCAGCCAGCGATAGTGTGTGGTTGATCAAGTGTTAATTTTTCTTTCAATAGCATTCAATGTGTTTAAGTATAAGACCTTATTTTCCTAATTATGCAAAAACTTGTCACCAAGATGTAGTCCATTGTTATCTAGTCTTCTTTATGCCCATAAGTCAATGAATTCTCCTCCTTGTAGTTCTACCAGAACTCTTCAAGAAAAATATGGTTGCCTTTTCTTTTAAAAGGATCTGACTAGAGGCCAATCCAAAACATCTCAAACAATTCATCATTCTTGTTGCTTGGTTGGTGGTGGAGTCTCTGAATATAATTTTGTCATCTGTGAAGCATGCATGTGTGAGGGTAGGACCTTTCCTAGTAATAATAAGGGCAACCCATTTTCTGACAACAACTATCTCAACTATGGCCTGACCCAGTCTCTCCAGGAAGCATACAAAGATAAAAGGTGACAAAGGTTTGCCTCAGTGAGTATATCTTGATGACTTAAATAGGATGAACATTCCCCCTTCCAGGCAATGGCAATATCATCATAGGTCATCATATTCATGATCATTTGTATAAGTCTTTCCGAGATGGCTGTTCATTTTAGAGTGTCAATAATATAGCTCCACTCTATCTGGTCATATGCCTTTACTAGGTCCAACTTGACCGTTGTATATGCTTTCCCAGTGTAATTAGTACTCATGAGTGGATGACCTCCTGAAAGAGTATGATGTTGTAATTTGTTCTCATGAGTGGATGGCAATTCCATGCCTCGAGTTCAATTTCGATATTAAAGACAAAGGAACTATATGATCATGATAACACTGATCATGGATTGTAGGTCGAAGTTATTCTTCAACTTTCTAATTACTTGGGTAGCAATTATGTGTTGCTAGATACCACTCTTGCTTGTGATGTCATAAATTGGTTATGGACATTCACTGCCAATGTAGTTCGTGACCTATAGGGTCACACACATAGGATGCACTTGGAATAGTAGTTTACTCATGAATATGATATAAATTGAGTGCTAAAGTGTTTAGGTATTCAATTTAAACAATATTGGTTGTACATTGGCTTAACATGAATTCTAAACTGCCATGTTCAGTACATGAAATGACCGATTCAAAAATGAACCGACCATTTCAAAGTGTGAAGTGACCATTTCAGATGTGAAACGACCGATTCAACAATCAATATGACTAGATCAAGGATTGATGTTGACGTCATGTTGTGCATTAATCAAATATTAAATGCCAATACAATTGCAAATAGGAAATATAGTGAAACGACCAATTCAAGTGTTGAACCGATTGTCTCATGTGTGAACTGACCAGTTCATGGTTTATAGATTCTAGAAAATTCATGATATTTAGTCTCTTTGACTCCCGCACAGACTAGAAATCCTGACCCTGACTCTCCTATAAATAAAGGGGTAGTCGAGGCTTTCTAGAAATACAACAATTCTCTCTAACAAGAGTTGTCCTCTCTAGTTGTGGTATCTAGAGAGCTCGAGCAAGTCCTACTCATAAAAAGGTAGAGACAACAAGGAAGAGACAACACAAGAGAGTGAATGAATGCTAGAAGGTTGATGCTTGAAGGAAAAAATCATTCCCAATGGCTTTAATAGTGTAACATGGAGTTCTAAGTAGTCCATGTACATTACTACAGAGGTGAGGAGGCTGCTACCACCCACTAGGAGGATGCATTCAACCTTTTTCCATGGTGATCAACTAGGAGGTCACTGCTGACAACCATCCAGGTGAAACTTGAAGAGAGAAGCATACTACAACAAGGGATTGTCGCTGGACTTGTTCCAGGACCATGTATATATACCTCTTGCAACCCTCTTTCCCATTGCATAGCTATTGACACAATCTACTATCTAAGGGGAATATGGCAGTAAAACTTTTGTTTCCACTGTCGTATCTGATGCCATATTTCCCAACACACAATTGATCTTTTTTGGTTCTGACTAGGGCCTGGAAGTATTTGGTGTTTGAATCTCCCAGTTTGATGTGGACACACCTCACTTTTTGCTACCACTCGACTTATTCTCTATTAAAAATCTCTAGGTATCCTCCCTACAAGTTACTAAGCTCATCATCTAGTTCTTTGGAGTAGACTTTGCTTAGATCAGCTTGGATCCACCTGATCAATTTCAATATCCAATCTCTCCTCTTCCTTTCATCTTTATTCTCTACTTTGTCCTAGAGATTGGCATTCACCAGGAAGATATTAATATAATTCATGTATTCCATCTCCTCGTTTCATGTTTGTGTAAGGAACCTTTGGAAGGAAGGCAATTGAATCCAACTAACACTAGTTTTTAGAAAGTAAAGGCGGTTCTTAGAGGCTTCATCTGTGCATACCAGAATGGGGGCATGGTTATACGTGGCCTTAGGAAGGACTTCAACATGAGTGAGTGGAAATGCTTCAATCCATTCCTAATGTTCCACTTCTCTGTCTAATCTTTCCTACAACAAACATCATTTTAAGATCATGTTAGGATTTGAGACACCCAAGTCCTCAAGGCCGACTTTTGTGAGTGATTATGAGAAATCCCAAAATCTACTGACATTAAGAGCATACCTTACTATCTTCTCATGAGGGTGGATGACAATGTTGAACTCACCAAGCACCATCCACATAAAGGATGTAGCACAATGAATAGGACCTAATCCTCCTTCATATAGAATTGTAACACTTCGTGTCCCAAAAAAATCATCTCACATGATGACCTCATTAAGCCTTTCTATATAAAAGAAATTCACAATGATTTCACCCAACCAGATGAAGATAACTCCCCAAGACTTGATGGTATTTTCTTATTTGTAATAGGTCAAACCATATTACATAAATATCTTCTTATGCATCCACTACATCAATGATATTACTCCTCAAATTAAATTTTAAAACCAAATACATATCATATTTATCAAAATAATCTAGTTTCATTAGTGTATAGAACATTTAATCCCATTAATTAGTATGATTAATCCATCATAAAAGATCAACTTGAAAACTCTAAGTAATAAACTTAGGTTGTACATCAACAAATAGTCTCAAACAATCTCTCCCCATGTCTAGAAAACACATTCAAGTTGCATACAGTTAGATCAACAAAACAATCCACATGCACCATATTCTTGGCGCCCATATGCTGACACTCAAACATGACTTTGAGGAGGATTTTAAAAATATTAAAGGGATAATTTCCACTAACTTCTTTCCTACCTACAGACTCCCTAAATGATGAATACATATGATAAACAACAATATTTGCTTAGTGCACTTCTCTACCGTGATCAATGACTTTGCCTTCAGTTTGTTTGGCAACATTGATGGTTTCAAGATGATCTTATATCCCATTCCCTTTTCATTTTAGCTACTTCTATTTTGTCTCCCAAGTTCAAACTTGCCACTTATAACAACCTCATAGACCCCATACATAATTTTTTTTAATGAAGACAACATTATCCACTTTGCTGATGGTAGGATCATTTCCCTAAATCTCAATGATAAAACCATGATTGACACAACACATATAATAGGTATATTATCACATCTTTCTAGGTTGAAAAGTGACTTCCATAAATCTTCCACTATAGGACACATGTATCATCCAAGTGTATGCATCACTATAAACATATTCTGGGATGTCAGGAGGACTACTTCCCCATCAAATATCTCGGTCTACATTTGTCACATATAAACTATGGAACTTAGTTGGATCCCATCACATTAAAATCTAATTCTATGTTAGTTGTTTGAAAGATCAAATTCCTTAATAAGGCTGGTAGACTTACTCTCCTCAGTGCAACTTAGACAAACATATCTTCTTACTCATTGAGTTGTATCCCTCCACTAGCCTTAGTAGAAAAGCACACCAATGTTATACGTTGCCAATTCTTATGTGGCAATCATTATAAAATCAACCACTCTCACTTGGTCGTATGGGGAACTATTTTTAGGACACACAAACTTGGGGGATGGGGTAGCATGAACATTGGTCTCCGCTCTCACTGCATATTTAGGAAGATCATAACTTCCCTTGTGAGAAGAAATATTCCATCTGGTCCACGCATGTTTTGACCAAATAATACGGAAAATGGAACCCCTAGGGGACTATAACCAATGAAAAAGCCTCCCCCTTCAAGAAATATTTCCAAAAAACTTTATACATAATCCAAAATAATATCCACACACCTCCTGAATCTTTCCCCAAGACCAACTTTTGGTCTACCTTTAGACAAAGTATTGTACTTATACCAACATGAAAACATATGCTTTAGTCACACCTATAGTAAAACATCTACATATATTAAAAGACATCACACTTTTTTGTAATATAGAAAAAATACTCTTAAATGTAGCCTCATATGTAACTAGTCCACAAATATGGAACTTTTGGATACATATTAGAATCCTATTGTAACACCCAAATTTTCATAACACATGAGCGGAAGCAATAATTTTTTTTTTCATCTGGGAGTGTCACAAACATGATAGTCATTGCAATTAAAGCGAATGAAACACTTTGCACTGAGTAAAATTGATTCATACATAGTCATTGATAAAAAAGAAAACTACAACTAATCTAATATACTCTTTAAACAAGACTAAGCATAAAAAGATATGTCTAAACTCATGACCGCCTCGGTAGATGGCACCCCACTAGGCAAGCTGTAAAATCTCCTAGACCTTTACTTGTTCCTTTGATTCTCAGCTGCTCCAAATCCTGCGGACATCATGTCCCCAGCCATGCATCGGGAAAAATTGTCGTTAGAGTAAGTGGCATGAGTATTTTAAAATGTACATGATTAATAATATGAAATTAGCATTATAAACAAGGAATTACTATCAAGCTCTGAGTAAAATCTAAAACATAAAATCTCTTATTTCTTAATCTGAAATTCATATCTTTCTATCTTATCTTTCTCTAAAGACATGTACCCTGGTACATGGATCTCATGACCTACGCCAAAATGTCGAGGTCTTAATTACCTTGTCTGATTCCCTCTCATCATTACTCATGGATGAGAATATGGGCATCTCTAATCTAAGGTATCTTTTACTTATGATTTTTATCTGACTGTGGCCACCATTATATAATAAGTCCTCCTGAATTGGCGTATCTACGCCCTGAATTGGTACCAAGGTACCCTGAAATGGCACTACATGCCCTGAATGACACCGAGGTGTCTCTGAATTGGTGTGACTACGCCCTGAATTGGTGCCGCAACACCTCTGAATTGGAGTAACACTCCTCTAAATTGGCAACAGATGCCTCTGAATCATCCCGGGACTACTGAATGAGGACTTATCATATAATGTCTTATGTGAAGGTTTCGACTTATTTATCTTAAGTCTAAACTTACTTAATTCTTAATCTGAACTGAAGCTGAATACTGATAGCTTTGCTGAATACTGAATCTGAACTTATCTTATATTAAAACTGAATACTGATAACTGACTTATCTGAAACTGATTACTGAGTACTGAGCAGGTACTAAATTCTAAATCTGAATCTGAATCTGAATCTTTTATTCTTAAGTGATAAACTTAATCTAGAACTGAATGTGAATATGGATCTCAATTACTTCATAAATGAGATTGGGTCTAAAACCCTTATCATGTATCTTTAATCAAAATCTGGCTACTCACACAGTGAGTAGTCTAAGTCTGAATCGAAATCTCTTATTCTTGAGTTCTAGACTGAATCCATGATTGGATTTGAACATGTATCTCATTATCTAGGTAAGCTTTATTCAAAAAATCTGATTTGGTAAGATTACTTTATTATACCAATTATATCATAAATGAGTCTAATGCCTTATGAGAAAGGATCTGACATGAATATAGAAATAATAAGTATACAAAGTATCTTAAGTCAAGCTTATGAAAGTATCATAAGTACCACATATCTAAAAATATCAATTCTGACAAGATGGTTCAATCCTTCTTATAAAATATGATGTTACCCTGAAACTTTGCATATGAACTTACATATTAAACCTTAAATATCAAAATAGAAATCTTATAAAATATTGTATTACAACTTAATCATAAATTAATGTGTCATTATCTTATAATGCCATCATGAACTCATTTTTACAATACATTGTGATCCCAACAATACCTTTATTTCTAAAAGTGGACCATGTCTTAATATTCTGAAATTCATATTCTTATATTGTAATTAAATTCTAGATATTATTCATTCTAAGGAATCTAGTCGTTATATCTATACATATGCATGAAATCTTAATTGCATGCTTTTGCTTGAAATCATAATACATAATTATGCCTATAAATATGAGAAATCCTGACAATATATGTGTATTTAAATCCTCAATACAAAACTATCCCAAATCACCAACTAAGTATGGCTACATTACTTGCATATCTTATCTTACAGTCTTATTCATTAATTTCGAATATTTCTAAGAAATCTTGTAGGAACACGATTCTGTAACTTTCTCATGGACTTGGTCCATGGATCACAACTATTTTGAGCAACATGTCTCTATTTGAAATTTTGGATATCTCAACTTACATAATTATAGAGATATGAAAATATTCTTATTTGCATTAAAATCTTAGAACATTGAACTATATAAATTATAAAAGTCTTATCATAAGACATGTAAACATACTGAACTTAAAACATGAGTACTCATGGGCATGGACCACTTACCTCTTATACAGATGGCATCAATAAGGAAGTCTCCATTCTAAGTTCCATAACTTTAATAACCTGGATATCATCATAGTTTTATCAGTCCAAGCCTATATTCTCTCTTTCTATTTCTAAATCTCAAAACCCCATCTTCCTAACTACATATGCCAACCTAGGGTTCTTATTTAGACTAAACATAACTTTAATCTAAAATCACCATAAAATCTTGGCGTTAAAATAAAATAAAACTCATACTATATAATAAATATTATCTTTATACTCAAATAAGGCATAAATCGTCTTATGCACTAATATGAACATATACTTCATATAATGAGAATAATTCTCAAACATAGTCACATATTCTAAACTTACTGACTCAATTAGGAAATCAAAGTAGAATACCATCAAGTTACTAATATCAAGCCTAATTGGCCATACATATATCACTTCTAGTGTCAGGATAATTATTTATTATTCTTTCATAATGGCTACTCGTCTAAAACTAAATACTAATATAATAGCACAAGAAACTTCATCAAATATCTAGAAAAGTATTCATATAATGTAGGAATGATCATGTATTAAAATATAAGGTCATTTAAAAATCATATCATGGGTGAAATATGCAAAATACCCTTATTAGGGTTTACATTAAAAACCTCACTAAAACTTCATATATGACAGATCAGAATCTGAATTAATGTTAAACATATCAAAATACACATTTAGTAAAATTTGTATGAATTTCTAAAGGCGTTTACTATTTTTAATTAGCAAAACATCAAAATCATATAGTTTTGACTACCTAGAATATAATAAATAGAAGACATCAAAATCATACTTTATAACTATTTTTATAAGATAGAACACTCGAAGAGCTTTCCATATGTACCTTGTTTGTCCCAAATTGAGATCTGTAGCTCAAGATATGAATTTTTGAATTTACCTCAGTTTGGATCAATCCCAGCCACTGATTTGGGATCCAAAGGGCCGAGATGGTGGCGCCCCTTCCCTTCTCCTTTCTCCGCACGATGCAGGGATTATGCTCCCCTATTGCGCCGTGAAAATAGGGCACTGGCCGTGGAGCTGGTCTCCGACCCGCCTTGCTCGTCCCTTGGCCACCGCAAGCCACGACGTGAACATGTTGGTCTCTCCGACTTTCTACTCACTCATCTATGTACTTTGATCTCGCACAAGAGCCCATGAGAGGCACCTGCTCCCCCTTCTTGCAGCCATCAACTCCCCTGTTTCTGGGCAAGAACAAGGCAGCGCTTGGAAGTCTTGGTACTCCCACCTCGCGGCTCGGCCACTGAGATGATATTAAGGATGCTCATCGATATCCCTGTAGTGATTCAACCCCCTTGTGGTCTGCATTTAGGCACCAAGAGGCAGTGGGGGATGAGTTATCTCAAAACCACCACCGCATGTCTCTTCTTTAGTTTCTGACTTCTCCTTCTTAATTTGTTCTTATGTAAAACCCTAGTGACGTCACCCTCACTTCCGATCCACTCATCCTAAGCCTTATAACATCGTATCCTTTCCTAATTTAGCACGAGATCCGGCCCGACTGGGATTCTGGATGAATCCTTTTTCCGAAAGCGGGCGTTCTTTCTTCCTTTTTTTTCTGCCTGCCCTTCTCTGAACCGGAAATTTGGTTGTGAATCCATAGGTTCAACCCTCGATTCCCTTGGTTTAATGCTAATAAAGGCATTAACACAATATATCATTTCTAATTCCTTTTAAGTTTTCTATAGGCTACCCCTGGGACCACTTGGTCATATAATTGACCAACACATCATACAAATACTACCTACTTCCTCATGACCTAAATCAACAAAATGAATCACTGATATCATATCAACTCTTATACATGTCATTGACCATTAAGATCTTTCAATACATTGCACTAGGCCATCAACCTATGTCAAAAGTGATACTAAGGCCTTTATCTCCATTTATTCAATATAAACTTGTATCCAACACATTTATTTACTTAAACATTAATATTTATCACACCATGTCCATTAGTCACATCATTGATCATTCATTCATATTCATCCATACTCAATTACTAATTTTGGCATATAAGACATATTTTATGAACTCGTTGCACATTAAACCATGGGTAGGTTTACTTTCTTTCTTAGTGAAATCTTACTAAGAAAAACCACATTAAGATTTTTAAATTATCTATGAAATTTGGGATGTTACAATTCTACCCACCTTAAATAAATTTCGTCCTCGAAATTTCCAGTACTACCCACCTTAGGGTTTTGCTTACCTCATTTATTAACTAACAGTTAACATTCGACATATACTTATGTTCAACATTTTGCATGAAAAGAACTATGTAATGTATTCTTACAAAATATTTATGTGAGAATCATCTATTACATTGGTTTACTTCTCAACTCATACTTAGGGTTTATGAAACTAAACTTGGTTCTATACTTAGGGCATCTGCCTCAACCTTGTCATGAATTCCTAACATTAGTTGCACATGACTGTCTAACCTTGGGTTCTTCAGGTAACTCCTACATTCCTAGATATGTGGTGATCAGGCACATACCGAGAGATGTGGGATCCTGACATACTATCCCTCACTAACCCACTAACACATGTGTCCCATACCACATGGACTAGTAAGAAAGGAAAGATACATAAAAATCTAGTGCTTATGAAATTCCTTTTCAATTCTCAATTGGCTGGCCATAACCATTGAGAATGGATAAGCAACATCATTAGCTAGGGTTAGGTTGAAACATGAGACCTAGAATGGGTCAACATCTATCTCTGACATCTATATTTCTTATAAGTTGAAAACTCTTAGTCGTTCTAGGTCATTGTATTTTTTTTGGGAATCTATCCCTAAACCATAATCTCTTATCTTCATCCTCGGGTGACTATGAGAATCACATTTGCCTAGTGGCCATTTACCAAATTGCTCTGATACCATATTGTAACACCCAGATTTTCATAACGCATGAGCGGAAGAAATATTTTTTTTCATCTGGGAGTGTCACAAACATGATAGTCATTGCAATTAAAGCGAATGAAACACTTTGCACTGAGTAAAATTGATTCATACATAGTCATTGATAAAAAAGAAAACTACAACTAATCTAATATACTCTTTAAACAAGACTAAGCATAAAAAGATCTGTCTAAACTCTGGACCGCCTCGGTAGATGGCACCCCACTAGGCAAGCTGTAAAATCTCCTAGACCTTTACTTGTTCCTTTGATTCTCAGCTGCTCCAAATCCTACAGACATCACGTCCCCAACCATGCATTGGGAAAAACAGTTGTTAGAGTAAGTGGCATGAGTATTTTAAAATGTACATGATTAATAATCTGAAATTAGCATTATAAACAAGGAATTACTATTAAGCTCTGAGTAAAATCTAAAACATAAAATCTCTTATTTCTTAATCTGAAATTCATATCTTTCTATCTTATCTTTCTCTAAAGACATGTACCCTGGTACATGGATCTCATGACCTACGCCAAAGTGTCGAGGTCTTAATTACCTTGTCTGATTCCCTCTCATAATTACTCATGGATGAGAATATGGGCATCTCTAATCTAAGGTATCTTTTACTTACGATTTTTATCTGACTGTGGCCACCATTATACAATAAGTCCTCCTGAATTGGCGTATCTACGCCCTGAATTAGTACCAAGGTACCCTGAAATGGCACTACATGCCCTGAATGACACCGAGGTGTCTCTCAATTGGCGTGACTACGTCCTGAATTGGTGCCACAACACCTCTGAATTGGAGTAACACTCCTCTAAATTGGCAACAGATGCCTCTGAATCGTCCCGGGACTACTGAATGAGGACTTATCATATAATGTCTTATGTGAAGGTTTCGACTTATTTATCTTAAGTCTAAATTTACTTAATTCTTAATCTGAACTGAAGCTGAATACTGATAGCTTTGCTGAATACTGAATCTGAACTTATCTTATATTAAAAATGAACACGGATAACTGACTTATCTGAAACTGATTATTGAGTACTGAGCAGGTACTAAATTCTAAATCTGAATCTGAATCTGAATCTTTTATTCTTAAGTGATAAACTTAATCTAGAACTGAATGTGAATATGGATCTCAATTACTTCATAAATGAGATTGGGTCTAAAACCCTTATCATGTATCTTTAATCAAAATCTGGCTACTCACACAGTGAGTAGTCTAAGTCTGAATATAAATCTCTTATTCTTGAGTTCTAGACTGAATCTATTATTGGATTTGAACATGTATCTCATTATCTAGGTAAGCTTTATTCTAAAAATCTGATTTGGTACGATTACTTTATTATACCAATTATATCATAAATGAGTCTAATGCCTTATGAGAAAGGATCTGACATGAATATAGAAATAATAAGTATACAAAGTATCTTAAGTCAAGCTTATGAAAGTATCATAAGTACCACATATCTAAAAATATTAATTCTGACAAGATAGTTCAATCCTTCTTATAAAATATGATGTTACCCTGAAACTTTGCATATGAACTTACATATTAAACTTTAAATATCAAAATAGAAATCTTATAAAATATTGTATTACAACTTAATCATAAATTAATGTGTCATTATGTTACAACCCCAATTTTTGGGTTCAAGTGGTGAGAAATATAATTTCTCATATTAAAGATGTTTGAACAAATAATCATATATTTGATTGAGAATAATTGGTTTTCGTTTAAAATATCCTTGTTGTTTGATTTGTGGGCTTTAGTGGCTATTGGGCCAAATTACAAGGAAATAACAAAGAAAATTCAATTAGTGAATGAATAATTGAATATTTGATAAAAGAAATATGTGGAAACCTCTAGAAGGAAAATCCAAAGAGGATTTCATGCCTCTTGGATTCCTTGGGTTCCAAGGAGTCTAAAGTTGCAAAGAAAAGTAATAAGAAAAGAAAAGACTAATTAAGTATTTCTTTATTAAGAAATAAATTGAAAATAATGACAATATGTGGAAAATAAGTGAAAAGAGGTATAATAGGGGTATCCTTTGTGAATTTTCGTATCCCAAGGATTTCTAATGTTAAAGGGAATACCAATGAGGAAAATAAAAGAGAAATAAAGAAAGATCCTCAAAAAGAATTATTTTGATAAGAAATAAACAAGATAATGTGATATAATGTATATAGATGCATCTAAAAGGATAATAAGTATCCTTAAAAAGTAATTTCGAAATAATAAGAGTTTCTTGGGGTACAAGGAGCCCAATGAAAGAAGAGGAAAGAGAAAATACCTAAATTGCAAAATAAGAGGATAATATGATACATTATTAGTGAATTTTATGAAAAAGAAAGTATTTTCTATTGAAAGGGAAAACATGATTTCGTGATAAATAATTAAAAGGCAAGTATATACGTGGATAAGGGGGAAGATTTTCGTATTTATCCAAGAAATATGGAATAGTAGAGAGAAAGAGAGAGATGGTTACTCCTCAAACAAGGAAAAGTAGGTTTCCTTTCAAGAATCGGACTTGGTCCTCAAGGAGGTACGCCTTAGGGCTTCGTGTTCGCCCTTATATAAGGATAGACTCTCCAGACCGAGCACAGAAGATCCCCCACACGTTTTCCCCTCTTCTACCATGGTTTCTCCCATAAACCCTAACTAAAGTAAAGCAGGGTGTTTTCGGAGCCACGAGGCTACATAGGGAGTCACGAGGGAGCCATGCTGCGTCCGCACTAACCTGAAGTGTTTGGGAGGGTATCCCTTCACCCTTGACGACCATGGCAGCAGCAGCACAGATGCACTGGGCGGCCGTGTTGCAGGTCTGCCCAGGTCACGTTCCGCCACCATGAGCGCAACCGAGAGCTTGGTTGGTGCGGCGGAGGGAGGCCTAGAGAATGGAGAAGGTTCCGGAGGTCGAGGGGATCCAAAGAGGAAAGGAGAGGCTCCGCAAATCGCGTCTAGAGCGGCAGGGAGCGCCGTCCCAAGGTTGAAGACAACCTGGTTCGCGTTGGACCATTCTACCCCTCTGCGGTATGAAGCCGCGCCAACTTACGAAGGGGCATTTTTGTAATTCGGTTATGTTTCCAAACAAACCGTGTTGCATGGAAAGGATGATGTGGCGCAACCTGATTGGCCAAGTAAGTAATATTTTGTAAAATTTGTATCTCTTGAATGGTAACTCAGAAAATAGCAAAACTATATATCAAATTGCTCAGAAAAACGAGAGGAATCCAATAAAAATATGTCTAAAAGTTAATTCCTCTTTCTATTCGAAAAATAGTGTAAATTATCATCTTTAATGAATTAAAGATTAAGAAACCCTATTTTGATATGATTAAAGTATTTAATGGGGTTTTAGAGTTGATGTTAACCTGTTAAAGGTAAAAAGGTACATAATATTCAAAAAGGAATAACTTTGCACATGATTAGTCTAATTTAGGGTTTATGTGCTTAAATATGCATGAATTTGAAAAGGGCATAAAGTTATCATCTTTAATGATTCAATTAAGGAAAAACCCTTAGATTTGATGATAGATGGATAGTTCAAGCTGATATTAACCTGTTGTTAATGAAAGAGAAAATGGGATTTAAAAATATGATATTTTTATATAGTTGGTTTAATTTAGGGTTCTATGTACATGAATATGCCTTAATGGGATTGGAAACCCTAATTTATGTTGATATGAATTCTAATGGTTTTAATTGTACAAATCGAAGAATAAAATGGAGATATGATGATTCAAAGATAAATTGAGTACCAAAGATCTTTAATGTGAATTATTTGGATAATTAGTGTTTCCTAGTGTATAAAGGTGGAAATAGTAATAAATAAGGTTCATATATGTGAATTGAACTATAATGAAATATGATTTATCAATTTGAAAGAAATCGAAGATGATAATTAGCCTTAATGTTTTGGATATGACCTAAAAGGATAAAGATAATAGTGTTAGTGTAAAAGAAACATATTAGACTTATTCGACATTCAATTGTGCCTACGATGCAGAAATTAGGGTTTGTGAACTAAAAGAGCATTAAAAGTGATAAATGCATAATGAAGGCTAAAAACCTAATAAAACCATAAGGTTGGCCTAGAAATTATAAGGTGGAATCCAAGTTGATCTTGTGGATGTTTGAATAAAACAATGACACTTGGATGTTATGCATTATTTCCAGGATATTGTTGATTGCTTGTTAACTGTGTTGAATGTTAATGCATGGACATCAAGTTACTATGGATCAGGTATGTGGTTACGATTATGAATAACCGCTATAGTTTCCCGATGGATTCCCGGATGTTTAAATGCATTGAATGAAACTAAACTATTGGATGTCTATTTATTTCATGCAACTATAAAGTGACTAGGATTATCACTATAAATGAGTATATATAACTGGCTAGATCCGGGTCCACCTCTGTTACTTTGAAAAGGCTAAAAAGGGGTAATCCTAGAGTAAGGTCTAAGTTACCCTGAGTTAAAGACTCTTTAGCAAATCCCGAGTTAAGGAGTGGTCTACTTATGAGTAGTGCCATGTGACTCAACCCTAGAAACTGGTTCACTTATAGGTGGATCATGAGGGGTTTAATGGGGATAACACAGAGGATAGGGTACTCTTGGATCGCGGAGTTATATCTAAAATGTAATATTGGTTGTTAAATAAGTAATTGAATGATTACATTGTTATCATAGTTGCAAGTTTATTGTTTCCCCCACATACCAGCTTCGGCTGACCGACATTTTGTTTGTCGGCGTTTTAGGTACAAGCCAAAAGGACAAACAGTAAATCGTCACATTGTGAAATACATGAAGAAAATACAAGGAGGATTAGTTAGCGTAGAATCATTAAGTGGATAGAAGTTAGAAACCCAAAATTTCAAAAGGTATGCACAGTTTATTTTCTTACAGCTTTTCAATTTAGTATGTTAAAATTTGATAATTATTCTTGGTTAATTGCCGAACCTTTGATCAAAAAGGCATGGGTGCGGCTTCGACCTCTCGGTCTCCCTTAATTGGGGGTTATCGGGAGGTGGGGTCGTAACATTTGGTATCAGAGCTTAGGTTCCTCAGTTAACCATTAATAATTATTAAATTTTACAAACTCCATAGAGCCCAAGGGAGTTATTAGAGGAGTATCCGAAAGACGGAGGTGTCTAGAAAGGGATCATGACCGGGGGCTGGCAAGATTTTCCTCCGCACCGCTATTCATAATACGAGGACTCCCGGACCCGTGTGAATGCCTGGCCAAAGTCTTAGGGTATGAATCGAAATAAGATACCTATAGGACTTTCTCATCTTATTCATCCCTTCTCATCACAAAATTCTGATAAGGACCTAAAGGATTAGGGTTTTCTTTCTTCTCCTCACCCTCTTGAGGTATGAGTAAGGTTAATAAGGTTTAAGGAATCCTCCACTAAATTAATGAAAGGCATGTAAATAAGATGTCATGTACATAAGCTTAATAGATTAAGCGCAAAATAAATAATAGATACATGCTTAGGACGTATGATGTAACATCCCTGACCTGGGTTATGATTTAACCCTAGATGTTTTGCCTAATAAGGTTAAGTAGATTCTTAATCTTATCTTGGGAAAAGTAATTAGGCCTCATAAGAAACTTATGTTTCAATTTTGGTCCTGTTTGAGCAATGTTGAAGCAATGTTTGCTTATTTTGGACCAAAGGGCAAATTACCCTAGTTGAGGGGTTAAATTGCAAATGTTGCATGGTAAGATGTTCCTCTGATGTTGAGACATCATAAGAATGAATATGATGTAGTGGTATGGTTTTCACAAGCTTGGGCACCAAGATTAAGCTTGTAAAGCAGTGTTGTGCATTAAAACCTAGTTTTGGTGAAAAGTGCAATTTACCCAAGACCTAGGGTTCAATATGCAAATTACCACTTCAATAAGGTCCCTAATGTTTCTTGGAATCATGTATAGCAAATAAAATGAGATGGGTGCCTCATTTGAATTAAGTTGGAGGAGAGAGAATCTTGATATTAAAATAATCAAGATTAATGCCTAATTGAAACCCTAATTTGATTTAGGGCAAAAATGAATAAAAATAATTGAAGGGATTTCAACCAAAATGTTTTGGGTTGATTTTGAATAAGGATGAACGTTCCTTTGCCAAGATAAGGAACGAAAATATCCTAAGTAGGTGAAATTCCACTCACCTTATTATAAGAAAAAGAAAACCCACTCACATATGGATATTAATATAATAAGCATTAAGGTGCTTAATTTGATTTTCTTTAAATCAAGGATAATGAAGGAGAATTAAAGGCAAAGGAAGGTGCCTCGTCCTTAAGGGATTTGAGGGGGAAGAGGCGGCCATATTTTTGGAATTTAATGCATTTTAATAATGCATTTTCTCTCTCATCAATTTCCTTATAAAAGTGCCTTTTTCAAGCCAAATGAAAGGCTATTTCGGATTTTCTTCTTCCCCTTGTTTGCAAAACCGACCAAGGAGCTAGGGAGGAGCAGGGAGCACGTCCCCAACCTGTGGGTGAGCCCTTGACCTTCGTTCTCCTTGATTTCATGGTGGAAATCGAAAATAAATTATGGATTCCTTCTTATTTCGATCTCCTCTTCAACCCTAGCCAACTTTTGCAATCAAAAGCTTGAGGACGAGCCTAGGGGGAGTTGCTAGAGCTTCATCCACCATTAATGGCGTGAGCTTGGAGCTTTGGAGCTCAATTGGAGGCGGGTTTTATAACTCAAACCCTTAAACATTGCTATTGCATCAATTCTCTATGCTTTGTTGATTGATTTCTTCAATTTGATACACTCTTGTTTCTTTGCTGCAATTTCCATCAAGAACGGTTGCTGTTCTTGGTTGTTCGAAGGAAGGGGATGATGACATCATCCTAGATTCTTATCCAAAGAAAATTACCAAGTAAAACCGTTTTGATAGCTACTCCAAATCGTTTTAATTTGATTGGCTATGCGGTTTCAGCAAACCGTTTAAGGGCAAACGGTTTGAGACCGTTTGGGGGAAAACGGTCTCAAGACCGTTTGAGTGCGTTGACCAAGCGTTGACCGTTTGGGAATTTTGTTCCTAATTATGTAGGCTGATAACCCTCCAAATTTTAGGGATTAACTCCAAAGGAATCGAGAGTTGAAGGCCAATCAATTAGGAAATCAGATTGAATTATGTGCTGATTTTCAACCTGATTAACTTGACCTGGTTGAGAAAACGGTTTCAAGACCGTTTGATATGGTTGACCAAGCGTTGACCGTTTGGGATTCCTGTTCATAATTATGTTTATTAATAACCCTGCAAATTTGAGGGATTAAATCCAAAGGAATCGTGAGTTGAAGCCTAATCAATTAGGGAAACCTAATTGGATTAAGTGCTGATTTTCAATCTGATTTAATTGAACTTTTTGGGAAAACGGTCTCAAGACCGTTTGAGTGCGTTGACCAAGCGTTGACCGTTTGGGATTACTGTTCCTTATGATGTGATTTAATGACTCACCAAAGTTGATGGATTAATTCCAAACGAGTCATGAGTTGAAGGCTAATCAATTGGGCTAACCCTAATTGAAATCAGTCTTGAAATCACAATGAGCTAATTTGAGATTTTGGGTTGATTAGCCCAAACGGTCTCAAGACCGTTTGGGGGATCATACAAACGGTCTCAAGACCGTTTGGGGTCACCTCAAGACCGTTTTGAGGTCTGGGGTCAAGTATAGTTGACCAATTGAAGGTCCAAAGGTACTAATCATATTGCAATGTAGTGCTGATTTGTTGATCAACTTGATAGACCAATCCGTGATGATTTTTCACTAGAATCCAAAGGTTGGATGGGCCAAACGGTCTCAAGACCGTTTGGAGCTCATCCAAACGGTCTCAAGACCGTTTGGCGGTCACCGAAGACCGTTTGGAGGTCTAGGGTTGAGTATAGTTCAGTGGTTGAAGGTCTAAAGATATCAAGTTGATCTGCAATAGATTGCTGATTTGGTGAGCACTTCAATGAACCAAACCCTAATTAGATTGCTTGGATTGGAGTGATATGATGGGCAAACGGTCTCAACACCGTTTGGAGCTCATCCAAATGGTCTCAAGACCGTTTGGTGGTCACCCAAGACCGTTTGGAGGTCTAGGGTTGAGTATAGTTCAGTGGTTGAAGGTCTAAAGATATCAAGTTGATCTGCAATAGATTGCTGATTTGGTGAGCACTTCAATGAACCAAACCCTAATTAGATTGCTTGTATTGGAGTGATATGATGGGAAAACGGTCTCAAGACCGTTTGGAGCTCATCCAAACGGTCTCAAGACCATTTGGTGGTCACCCAAGACCGTTTGGAGGTCTAGGGTGGAGTATGGTTAGGTGTTTGAAGGTCTAAAGGTACCAAGCTGTTATACAATGCAATGCGGATTTGGTGATCAATCCAATGATACAAACCTTAATTGGATGGCTTGGATTTGAGTGATATGATGGGCAAACGGTCTCAAGACCGTTTGGAGGTCATCCAAACGACCTCAAGACCGTTTGGGGTCAGGTCATACCCAACTTGGATGATGGTTCAATGGTTTCAAAGCAACTAGTCTTACATTGATTAGTGTTGTTGAATCATCGATTCCAATCCCTAATTCAATTGAATCAAACCCTAATTGATGACCAATTGAGGGTTAATTAAGGGTCAAATAAGTTGAAGGTTGACCTATTTAAACTCAATTGAAGTATGGGTATATGTCCAATTGATGATTGGTTCCATGAATCCAATGATTGAAGGAATCAACATTGGAAACCCTAATTCAATTGGATACCTTATGTCATTAAAGGTCCAATGGATCAAACCTTTTTGAAAACCTAATGTGATTAGGTGGGAGATACCTTTAATGGTACTAGTCATTAATGCATAGCAAATGCATGGATCCAATACATGATGTAAACCCTAATTGAGGCCGATTTCATGTATAACCCTATTAAGAGGTTGCCTACATGTGAAATCACTAATTAGGATGAATAGTAAACCCTAACTCCTTTGGATACCTTATGTAATGGAGGTCCAATGTGATGATGAATGTACTATTGATCCAATGATGGTTAGTAATGTTAACCAATGAAGGAACAAAGGTCAAAACCCTAATAGTGCCTAAGTGATTAGTGTCAATTAAGGGATGAACCCTAATTGCTGATAAGATCAATGACTTGGTACACTATGTAAATCATAGTTGTATGTACTTGATTGAAGGGTTGATATGACCTAATCAAGTTAAGAAGCTGATAGCATGAATTCATACATGAATATGAATCATGTGGTGTATAAGGGTTATGATCCTTAATCAAAGAGATCATGAAACCCTAAACATGAACATAAACCCTAATTGACAGGGTTATTGAATTCAACCCTAGTTGAGGGTGATTCCATGTGAAACCCTAGTTGAGAGTGATTCCATGTGAAACCCTAGTTGAGGGTGATTCAATGTGAAACCCTAGTTGAGGGTGATTCCATGTGAAACCCTAGTTGAGGGTGATTCCAAGTGAAACCCTAATTGAGGGTGCATCCATGTGGAACCCTAGTTGAGGGTGATTTCATGAGAAACCCTAATTGGGAATGCATCCCTAATTGCTTATAGGACCAATGACTTGGTACCCTATGTTAATCATAGTTGTATGCATATGATTGAAGGGTTGATGTGACCTAATCAAGTTGAAAGGATCAAATAATAAAATTCATATATATAAATATGATTCATGTGATGATCCTATGTAGCACGACCGTGCAAGGCAGCACGGCCGTGGCGACTTTACCCTACACGACCGTGCAAGGTAGCACGGCCGTGGTGGCCTATGCTTGACTTAGATCTGAATTGAAAGTGACCTAACATGGTCGTTTTATTAATTCTCAACTTAAGGATGAGAGAGATACTCATACCTGGTGATGATAATCATTTAATGATAATTGGTGAGAATAAATAAGTATGATTGAATACTTATGGTATAAATTTTGGCTCCTAGATGTGGGGAGCAATGAACTAGGGTTTGATCATTGATAATATGATCTTGAAAACCTAAATGGTTAATAATGGAAAACCCTATTCTTAATGAAGGGTAATGATATGTGAGAGAAAGCCCTAATTGATGGTAAACCCTAACCCTGGTAAGGGAATAGTGGTGTTACCCTGTATTGCATGATGTGTTGTGAACTTGATAAGTCTATTATCATGTGTGACAATCATGCAGGTCTCATGAGTTGATAATCATAGCCAGGTATGAGCTATGATGTTTATTTGATAAGAATTGATTGGCCATATGTGCCATTATGTTTTTGTTACTGAGAAAGAAGTAACAAGATGAGTTGGGCTTGTAAGCCTTTGTTTTAAGTTGTTGCCTAGTAAGAGGTGACAAGATGTGCATGGCCTTGTGCGCCATGCGAATAAAGTTGTTGCCTAGTGAGAGGTGACAAGATGTGAATGGCCTTGTGCGCCATGCGAATAAAGTTGTTGCCTAGTGAGAGGTGACAAGATGTGAATGGCCTTGTGCGCCATGTGAATAAAGTTGTTGCCTAGTGAGAGGTGACAAGATGTGAATGGTTTTGTGAGCCATGTGAATAAATTTGTTGCCTAGTGAAAGGTGACAAGATGTACAGTGTTTCGATGAGCTATGTGTGATGGAAATCCAAATCCTGGTAAAGGATTAAGGGTAATACCCTTGAATTATTAATACATTGTTTTTGCATGGTATTGATAGATAATTGATGTACTACTATTATATGTGCTAACCATGCAGGTATTATGAGATGATGAGCATAGCCAGGTATGAGCTATGATGTATTATTAGTTTGAATTGTTAATTGGGCCTTGTGTGCCATAATATACCTTGTGCCTGGTAAGAGGTGGCAAGAGAGTTAATGTGCATCAAGTGCCATGATGGATGCTTGTGTAGCAAGTATCATACTTACCTTGGTCAAATGACCTAAAGGTGTTAGTTACCTGAGAAAGAGGTAACAGTGCTCAAGTGATGAACAAAAGGTTTGAATACCCATGATTTCATGGTTATGGTATCGAAATTGTGAAAGGATGAGAAAAACCCAGTGGTGAAGTGAGGGATTAAGATCCCAACACTTATGAAAAGAGTATGGCTACGGGCCATGACTCCACATTGAAAATGCCAGTCTTTAGATATATGATCTAAGCTTGAAGAAAGTTAATGCAGTGGTAATGATTATGTTGTTTGAATAGATGTTATACATGTTCTTCCTATTCATTAAAGAATAAGTGACATGTTGATTCTATCAAGTTACAGTTGCAATGCTTTTGATATAGAATAATGATTTAATCTGTTAGACATTAAAATATCTGCTGTCAAATAGATATGATTCTCATGTTCATATTCATCTTCTCAAGTTGCAATAATAATGTTTCTGGCGGAGAGTTATATCTCTCGCTGGGGCAATTTTTATAATTGTCTCACCCCCGTGGGAACCACATTTTTAGGTGGACGCGGACGAGGAGATAGGAATCCTTCAGGAGGTGAAGGACATCAGCAGTAGCAGGGACAGTAATAAGATCTCAGGTGGAGATATTGTCTGTCATGTCATGTTCAGATGTATATAGAAGTCCTATGTGTCGTCTCTGTACTCTCAGGTCCTTGGAGTAGTAGTTAATGATTTCGAGATTTTGGCTTAGTGTCTCGAGGGTTTTATACTACATGTGTACAGTTAAGACAGAGTAGTTAATGTTTTTATTCCTCGAGAAGCAAAAGTACATGAGATGTATATATATGAACCAGGATGTAAAGTTTTACTTTGGTTATGAATGAAAGAGTTTTCCTATGAATGGATCCCTTTGCAAAAAGTTTTAATTTTTAGTGATTTTTGCTAATCCGCTGCTTGATGAACGCTTCTGCATTAGTTAATCTTGTTTTCGCGAGACAGTCGTCACAATTTAGTGGTATCAGAGCTCTAGGTTCGCTGAGTCTATAGAGACATAGGACTAAGGTATCGAGTCTGTGTTAGTGTCCTCCAGTATACCCTATAATGATTTGTGCTTGTGCAGAGAAAGGGTAAAGTTTTAAAATGACTGGAGAGCACAAGGAACACATTGCTAAGGGCAATGTTGCTGCACCAGGAGAGGGTGCATGGGACCAGGCAAGAGGAGAACAAGTGCCTGAGAATCCCCATTAAAGACCTGATCAGGATAGAGAATACTATGATCATGCTCTTATTGGGCAGATTAGGGCAACAGTAATGCATATAGTGGACTGGATACTAGCCTTACAACCTAGATTATCAGTCCTTAATATAGAAAGTTTGAGCTTTAAAAGAGTTCCTAAATGACTTAGTCATGTTGGAACAAGGGAAAATCATGTGTGTATAATGATATGAAAAGCAAGGAATATGATAGCATGTAAGCGCATACTACTTGATCTCAGTATTTGTAAACCCTGGCCAGGTATACAACTATTGATGAAAAAGTAAGTATGGAAACTCTTAGATTGATATCTTTTTGATTGCCCTGATCAAGCAGTCATTCTGATACAATCTAATGAGTATAATGAAATAAGAAATATGGAACCAATAAAGGAAGATGCTTTGTGCAATTCCAATAAAGGAAGATGCTTTGTGCAATTCCAATAAAGGAAGATGCTGTGTGCAATTCCAATAAAGGAAGATGCTTTGTGCAATTCCAATAAAGGAAGATGCTTTGTGCAATTCCAATAAAGGAAGATGCTTTGTGCAATTCCAACCCTAAACAAAAAGGGAAGAGCTATGTGTCATTCCCAATCAAAAAGGGAAGAGCTATGTGTCATTCCCAATCAAAAAGGGAAGAGCTATGTGTCATTCCCAATCAAAAAAGGGAAGAGCTATGTGTCATTCCCAATCAAAAAGGGAAAGCTATGTGTCATCCCCAACAAAAAGGGAAGAGCTATGTGTCATTCCCAATCAAAAAGGGAAGAGCTATGTGTCATTCCCAATCAAAAAGGGAAAGCTATGTGTCATCCCCAACAAAAAGGGAAGAGCTATGTGTCATTCCCAATCAAAAAGGGAAGAGCTATGTGTCATTCCCAATAAAAAAAGGGAAGAGCTATGTGTCATCCCCAACAAAAAGGGAAGAGCTATGTGTCATTCCCAATCAAAAAGGGAAAGAGCTATGTGTCATTCCCAATCAAAAAAAGGGAAGAGCTATGTGTCATTCCCAATCAAAAAGGGAAAGCTATGTGTCATCCCCAACAAAAAGGGAAGAGCTATGTGTCATTCCCAATCAAAAAGGGAAAAGCTATGTGGCATTTCCAACTAATAAGAAGAACTATGTGAACAATCCCAATTACATAGAGTTTGTTAAAGGATTACTGAGTAAATTATCTTTGTTAGATATATATGTTGTTCCTTTTGATAAATATTCTTGAGTGATTATTGAAGTATGTTCTTTTATGCTTCTTCCTTTCAATGATATGGACATCATATGTTAGGGGTTTATGCTCTGCATAAACATTGATGAGGTTGAACTAATGAAAGGATCCTTGTGTGGAATTACAGAATTCATAATATCTCCAGGATATTAAGATGATATGTGGAGACTTGAGGGCATGATTAATGAACAATCTGTTCCTCCTTTTTCTGGGATTTCGAGGACGAAATCCTTGTTAGGGGTTTATAATTTGTAACATCCCTGACCTGGGTTATGATTTAACCCTAGATGTTTTGCCTAATAAGGTTAAGTAGATTCTTAATCTTATCTTGGGAAAAGTAATTAGGCCTCATAAGAAACTTATGTTTCAATTTTGGTCCTGTTTGAGCAATGTTGAAGCAATGTTTGCTTATTTTGGACCAAAGGGCAAATTACCCTAGTTGAGGGGTTAAATTGCAAATGTTGCATGGTAAGATGTTCCTCTGATGTTGAGACATCATAAGAATGAATATGATGTAGTGGTATGGTTTTCACAAGCTTGGGCACCAAGATTAAGCTTGTAAAGCAGTGTTGTGCATTAAAACCTAGTTTTGGTGAAAAGTGCAATTTACCCAAGACCTAGGGTTCAATATGCAAATTACCACTTCAATAAGGTCCCTAATGTTTCTTGGAATCATGTATAGCAAATAAAATGATATGGGTGCCTCATTTGAATTAAGTTGGAGGAGAGAGAATCTTGATATTAAAATAATCAAGATTAATGCCTAATTGAAACCCTAATTTGATTTAGGGCAAAAATGAATAAAAATAATTGAAGGGCTTTCAACCAAAATGTTTTGGGTTGATTTTGAATAAGTATGAACGTTCCTTTGCCAATATAAGGAACTAAAATATCCTAAGTAGGTGAAATTCCACTCACCTTATTATAAGAAAAAGAAAACCCACTCACATATGGATATTAATATAATAAGCATTAAGGTGCTTAATTTGATTTTCTTTAAATCAAGGATAATGAAGGATAATTAAAGGCAAATGAAGGTTCCTCGTCCTTAAGGGATTTGAGGGGGAAGAGGCGGCCATATTTTTGGAATTTAATGCATTTTCTCTCTCATCAATTTCCTTATAAAAGTGCCTTTTTCAAGCCAAATGAAAGGCTATTTCGGATTTTCTTCTTCCCCTTGTTTGCAAAACCGACCAAGGAGCTAGGGAGGAGCAGGGAGAACGTCCCCAACCTGTGGGTGAGCCCTTGACCTTCGTTCTCCTTGATTTCATGGTGGAAATCGAAAATAAATTATGGATTCCTTCTTATTTCGATCTCCTCTTCAACCCTAGCCAACTTTTGCAATCAAAAGCTTGAGGACGAGCCTAGGGGGAGTTGCTAGAGCTTCATCCACCATTAATGACATGAGCTTGTAGATTTGGAGCTCAATTGGAGGCGGGTTTTATAACTCAAACCCTTAAACATTGCTATTGCATCAATTCTCTATGCTTTGTTGATTGATTTCTTCAATTTGATACACTCTTGTTTCGTTGCTGCAATTTCCATCAAGAACGGTTGCTGTTCTTGGTTGTTCGAAGGAAGGGTATGATGACATCATCCTAGATGCTTATCCAAAGAAAATTACCAAGCAAAACCGTTTTGATAGCTACTCCAAATCGTTTTAATTTGATTGGCTATGCGGTTTCAGCAAACCGTTTAAGGGCAAACGGTTTGAGACCGTTTGGGGGCAAACGGTCTCAAGTCCGTTTGAGTGCGTTGACCAAGCGTTGACCGTTTGGGAATTTTGTTCCTAATTATGTAGGCTGATAACCCTCCAAATTTTAGGGATTAAATCCAAAGGAATCGAGAGTTGAAGGCCAATCAATTAGGCAATCAGATTGAATTATGTGCTGATTTTCAACCTGATTAACTTGACCTGGTTGAGCAAACGGTTTCAAGACCGTTTGATATGGTTGACCAAGCGTTGACCGTTTGGGATTCCTGTTCATAATTATGTTTATTAATAACCCTCCAAATTTGAGGGATTAACTCCAAAGGAATCGTGAGTTGAAGCCTAATCAATTAGGGAAACCTAATTGGATTAAGTGCTGATTTTCAATCTGATTTAATTGAACTTTTTGGGAAAACGGTCTCAAGTCCGTTTGAGTGCGTTGACCAAGCGTTGACCGTTTGGTATTACTGTTACTTATGATGTGATTTAATGACTCACCAAATTTGATGGATTAATTCCAAACGAGTCATGAGTTGAAGGCTAATCAATTGGGCTAACCCTAATTGAAATCAGTGCTGAAATCACAATGAGCTAATTTGAGATTTTGGGTTGATTAGCCCAAACGGGCTCAAGACCGTTTGGGGGATCATCCAAACGGTCTCAAGACCGTTTGGGGTCACCTCAAGACCGTTTGGAGGTCTGGGGTCAAGTATAGTTGACCAATTGAAGGTCCAAAGGTACTAATCATATTGCAATGTAGTGCTGATTTGTTGATCAACTTGATAGACCAATCCATGATGATTTTTCACTAAAATCCAAAGGTTGGATGGGCCAAACGGTCTCAAGACCGTTTGGAGCTCATCCAAACGGTCTCAAGACCGTTTGGTGGTCACCTAAGACCGTTTGGAGGTCTAGGGTTGAGTATAATTCAGTGGTTGAAGGTCTAAAGATATCAAGTTGATCTGCAATAGATTGCTGATTTGGTGAGCACTTCAATGAACCAAACCCTAATTAGGTTGCTTGGATTGGAGTGATATGATGGGCAAACGGTCTCAAGACCGTTTGGAGCTCATCCAAACGGTCTCAAGACCGTTTGGTGGTCACCCAAGACCGTTTGGAGGTCTAGGGTTGAGTATAGTTCAGTGGTTGAAGGTCTAAAGATATCAAGTTGATCTGCAATAGATTGATGATTTGGTGAGCACTTCAATGAACCAAACCCTAATTAGATTGATTGGATTGGAGTGATATGATGGGCAAACGGTCTCAAGACCGTTTGGTGGTCACCCAAGACCGTTTGGAGGTCTAGGGTTGAGTATGGTTAGGTGTTTGAAGGTCTAAAGGTACCAAGCTGTTATACAATGCAATGCGGATTTGGTGATCAATCCAATGATCCAAACCTTAATTGGATGGCTTGGATTTGAGTGATATGATGGTAAAACGGTCTCAAGACCGTTTGGAGGTCATCCAAACGACCTCAAGACCGTTTGGGGTCAGGTCATACCCAACTTGGATGATGGTTCAATGGTTTCAAAGCAACTAGTCTTACATTGATTAGTGTTGTTGAATCATCGATTCCAGACCCTAATTCAATTGAATCAAACCCTAATTGATGACCAATTGAGGGTTAATTAAGGGTCAAATAAGTTGAAGGTTGACCTATTTAAACTCAGTTGAAGTATGGGTATAGGTCCAATTGATGATTGGTTCCATGAATCCAATGATTGAAGGAATCAACATTGGAAACCCTAATTCAATTGGATACCTTATGTCATTAAAGGTCCAATGGATCAAACCTTTTTGAAAACCTAATGTGATTAGGTGGGAGATACCTTTAATGGTACTAGTCATTAATGCATAGCAAATGCATGGATCCAATACATTATGTAAACCCTAATTGAGGCCGATTTCATGTATAACCCTATTAAGAGGTTGCCTACATGTGAAATCACTAATTAGGATGAATAGTAAACCCTAACTCCTTTGGATACCTTATGTAATGGAGGTCCAATGTGATGATGAATGTACTATTGATCCAATGATGGTTAGTAATGTTAACCAATGAAGGAACAAAGGTCAAAACCCTAATAGTGCCTAAGTGATTAGTGTCAATTAAGGGATGAACCCTAATTGCTGATAAGATCAATGACTTGGTACACTATGTAAATCATAGTTGTATGTACTTGATTGAAGGGTTGATATGACCTAATCAAGTTAAGAAGCTGATAGCATGAATTCATACATGAATATGAATCATGTGGTGTATAAGGGTTATGATCCTTAATCAAAGAGATCATGAAACCCTAAACATGAACATAAACCTTAATTGACAGGGTTATTGAATTCAACCCTAGTTGAGGGTGATTCCATGTGAAACCCTAGTTGAGAGTGATTCCATGTGAAACCCTAGTTGAGGGTGATTCAATGTGAAACCCTAGTTGAGGGTGATTCCATGTGAAACCCTAGTTGAGGGTGATTCCAAGTGAAACCCTAATTGAGGGTGCATCCATGTGGAACCCTAGTTGAGGGTGATTTCATGAGAAACCCTAATTGGGAATGCATCCCTAATTTCTTATAGGACCAATGACTTGGTACCCTATGTTAATCATAGTTGTATGCATATGATTGAAGGGTTGATGTGACCTAATCAAGTTGAAAGGATCAAATAATAGAATTCATATATATAAATATGATTCATGTGATGATCCTATGTAGTACGACCGTGCAAGGCAGCACGACCGTGGTGACTTTACCCTGCATGACCGTGCAAGGTAGCACGGCCGTGGTGGCCTATGCTTGACTTAGAGCTGAATTGAAAGTGACCTAACATGGTCGTTTTGTTAATTCTCAACTTAAGGATGAGAGAGATACTCATACCTGGTGATGATAATCATTTAATGATAATTGGTGAGAATAAATAAGTATGATTGAATACTTATGGTATAAATTTTGGCTCCTAGATGTGGGGAGAAATGAACTAGGGTTTGATCATTGATAATATGATCTTGAAAACCTAAATGGTTAATAATGGAAAACCCTATTCTTAATGAAGGGTAATGATATGTGAGAGAAAGCCCTAATTGATGGTAAACCCTAACCCTGGTAAGGGAATAGTGGTGTTACCCTGTATTGCATGATGTGTTGTGAACTTGATAAGTCTATTATCATGTGTGACAATCATGCAGGTCTCATGAGTTGATAATCATAGCCAGGTATGAGCTATGATGTTTATTTGATAAGAATTGATTGGCCATATGTGCCATTATGTTTTTGTTACTCAGAAAGAAGTAACAAGATGAGTTGGGCTTGTAAGCCTTTGTTTTAAGTTGTTGCCTAGTGAGAGGTGACAAGATGTGAATGGCCTTGTGCGCCATGCAAATAAAGTTGTTGCCTAGTGAGAGGTGACAAGATGTGAATGGCCTTGTGCGCCATGCGAATAAAGTTGTTGCCTAGTGAGAGGTGACAAGATGTGAATGGCCTTGTGCGCCATGTGAATAAAGTTGTTGCCTAGTGAGAGGTGACAAGATGTGAATGGTTTTGTGAGCCATGTGAATAAAGTTGTTGCCTAGTGAAAGGTGACAAGATGTACAGTGTTCCGATGAGCTATGTGTGATGGAAATCCAAATCCTGGTAAAGGATTAAGGGTAATACCCTTGAATTATTAATACATTGTTTTTGCATGGTATTGATAGATAATTGATGTACTGCTATTATATGTTCTAACCATGTAGGTATTATGAGATGATGAGCATAGACAGGTATGAGCTATGATGTATTATTAGTTTGAATTGTTAATTGGGCCTTGTGTGCCATAATATACCTTGTTCCTGGTAAGAGGTGGCAAGAGAGTTATTGTGCATCAAGTGCCATGATGGATGCTTGTGTAGCAAGTATCATACTTACCTTGGTCAAATGACCTAAAGGTGTTAGTTACCTGAGAAAGAGGTAACAGTGCTCAAGTGATGAACAAAAGGTTTGAATACCCATGATTTCATGGTTATGGTATCGAAATTGTGAAAGGATGAGAAAAACCCAGTGGTGAAGTGAGGGATTAAGATCCCAACACTTATGAAAAGAGTATGGCTACGGGCCATGACTCCACATTGAAAATGCCAGGCTTTAGATATATGATCTAAGCTTGAAGAAAGTTAATGCAGTGGTAATGATTATGTTGTTTGAATAGATGTTATACATGTTCTTCCTATTCATTAAAGAATAAGTGACATGTTGATTCTATCAAGTTACAGTTGCAATGCTTTTGATATAGAATAATGATTTAATCGGTTAGACATTAAAATATCTGCTGTCAAATAGATATGATTCTCATGTTCATATTCATCTTCTCATGTTGCAATAATAATGTTTCTGGCAGAGAGTTATATCTCTCGCTGGGGCAATTTTTATAATTGTCTCACCCCCGTGGGAACCACATTTTTAGGTGGACGCGGACGAGGAGACAGGAATCCTTCAGGAGGTGAAGGACATCAGCAGTAGCAGGGACAGTAATAAGATCTCAGGTGGAGATATTGTCTGTCATGTCATGTTCAGATGTATATAGAAGTCCTATGTGTCGTCTCTGTACTCTCAGGTCCTTGGAGTAGTAGTTAATGATTTCGAGATTTTGGTTTAGTGTCTCGAGGGTTTTATACTACATGTGTACAGTTAAGACAGAGTAGTTAATGTTTTTATTCCTCGAGAAGCAAAAGTACATGAGATGTATATATATGAACCAGGATGTAAAGTTTTACTTTGGTTCTGAATGAAAGAGTTTTCCTATGAATGGATCCCTTTGCAAAAAGTTTTAATTTTTAGTGATTTTTGCTAATCCGCTGCTTGATGAACGCTTCCGCATTAGTTAATCTTGTTTTCGCGAGACGGTCGTCACATATGACATAAGATGTCATGTCCTCAGAAGAGACCTGAGGCTAGACCTTCTTGTCAGGAGGATAAATTAGTCATGGAGATAGAGATCTCCATTGCAAGTAGAGACCTGGCACATCCTCTAAGGATGATGCTAACCCTAACCCTAAGTAAAGGTTAGAGAGAGATGAGTTAGACCAGGTGTTTGAAAGGACATGCCTTTGGGATGCCATATGATCCATGGGTGACCTAGTACCTTTGGCAACCCAACCCTGGGAAGGGTCGTGCATGTTAGGGTAAAGGATAGCTCCTTAGATGATGATGTTAGTGAAAGACCATAGAAACCCTATGGGCTTGTGCAAGTAGGGCATAGCTGGCACCTGGGGCACGTCATAATGCTGGCTGTAGGATGAAACCCTGAATAAGAAATTATGATGGAGAATTAAGGGTTATGGATGACCTTGAGCAACTATAAGTTTGAACCTAGGCTTCACCCTTATAGAGCATGCCTTTGAGGTTGATCCTCCTTGAAGAAAGGACCTCTAATGGTGAGGTTGGATGTGGGGCTAGCTCTAGAGAGAGCAGGAAACCCAGCAAGAAGATTGGAAGCCTAAAACTCTGAACAATGGATGATAGTGGTTGCCTCATGATCGATCCCTGAAAGTTATTGATACCTTGGTTGTCTTTAGAGGGACCAAACCCTTGAGAAAAGATGAAGCTTCTGGTACCTACATGCCTATGGTAGAGATGTTTACCTTCTGAGGTAGGAAGAAGAGTTCCTTAGACTTAGAAAGGTTTAGTAGCAGGTTATGAGGCCCTGTACCTTGTCGGTTGTCCTTAAGGAGGACCCAACTCTAAGTGTTGCTTGACTTGAAGGATGACAAGGAGTGCATGTCATGCCTTTTTCATGCTTGGTTTGTAGCTAAGAGAAGGAGCATGCAGTGAACCTAGGGTTCCTAGGCCTAAAAGGGGAAGTGGTATACCTAAGGCTCATGATGAGAAGTTGAGTTCCTATAGAAGCGAGCATGGTAATCCTCATGAATAGAGGACAAGAGAAGCCCCTTAATATTAAGGTGTGTTTGATGGACCCCTCACAGCTAGGACAATGATAAAGGAAGGTTTGATCTTGATCCAACATCGAGGAAAGAGGACAAGTATGACCTAGCATAGTACAGTAAGTGATCTGCTCGTGCCTTAATGGCTTGCTAGGGTTAAGTAGGTTTGTGTGGATGTAAACCCTAGACCTAAGAGCTTTTGTGACATTAGAGATAGTTTTCCTCCCATCCTGGGAGAGGGACCCCTTTGGAAGGGTGTATATCAGTTTTGTTGGTTCAAGGTAACCTAAAGAGGTCTCATAGGATCTTGAGAAGCTAAGTGAAAGGTACATGGTATGAGAATGAACCTGTAGACCCATAGATATCCATCTCTATTACATGTGAATGTGTTACCATGGGGGTAACCAGTATGGGGCTTGACCAAGGTAGGTAGGTTGCCATGATGCCTATGAACGGATGGGAGCCATCCCATGAATGCAGAAAGAGAGATGATGAAGACTTGGGTAAGGTTCTAAGTGAACATGTACTGTTATGGAGAATCCTAAGTCTATCCTAGGGTCAGGTAGGGATAAGACCGATGAAAGTAGGAGTTGCCTAATTCCCCAGTTGCACATGACCATAGGGTCGGGAGGTAACAACTATCATTGTCTGAGGGCCATGGGTTAGGAGATTGATCACCTTCATGAACTCATGGGACCCAAAGGGCAAATGAGTAGGGCACTCTCTTGATGCATGAGGGAAGAGGGATGACCCCAAAAGAGTTGGTACCCTATAGACCTAGAGGAGATGACCAAGGATATAAACCTCAGTAGGTTCAAGACTAGTTTGATATCATGATGTTTATGATGAAGAGGCATATGTGGCACGTTGCAACTTAGATTTAAAGGTGTACTGGCAAGGTGGGATGTACCATCTCTACTCTTGGAACAGGAAGAACTCTGTATTTGGACTGCAGCCAAATGCTTATTTCCTCTTGTTATGGGGGTGAGGGATAGGACATTATGCATGTCATACACCAAGGATAAGAGATGATGTAGGATGGAGCGTTGCCACGAGAAATGGGGATAGAGAAGATATCTACCCTGAAAGAGTGAATGATACATGGATGGTTTGTAAACACTAAGAGGAATGAGGTAGTCCCTTATGAGGATGCTTTTATCATGAGCTATGTGGAACTTACAAGTGATACCATGTTGAGTTTGATCACCATGATGATGGAATCAGAGAGTGTTGTTATGAAGATAAACATATAGTTTGAGGTGACATGATAAGTGAAATACATGGAAGTGTAATGTTACCTAATACCTAAGGATGTGAAGTGGTATGGATGCTCTGGTTGAGATACATCTGACTTGTTTGACCAGAAGCTAGAAAGGGTTGATTGGCTAACCTTAAGTTCGAAAGGGAGAGGTGTTTGGATAACACTCAGATGTAATAAGATACATTGAAAAGTTATGGTTGTTGGGTTAGCCAGTCTAGTCCTGGATGCAGTGAAAGGATGGTGGTAAAACCTCAGATGTACTTCTTTGGAAGAGAAGGTGACGAAACCCCGACTAGAGTGGTTTAGGGTTTCAGAGGATCTGATCTTGAAAGAATCATGACATACATAAAATCATGGTTGAAGATCACCGTACACCGTAGAAAATGGAAATAGCACTTTGGATGCTTAAGATAAAGTTGCATGTGGTTTATGGCCATGCAAGCTAAGAGGTAAAGGACGAACCCCAGTAACCCAGTGTATCAATATAGAGGACAAAAGAGTCCCTGAGAGGGAACGGGAGATCAACACTATGGAGGTTGTGATAGGTCTCCCCTGGGCCAAAGAAGGTCGAGATACAAAATGGGTTATGGTAGGTCGCCTTACCTAGATAATATGAGAAAGGAAGAGTTAGGATAAGGGACAGATCCAGTTGAACTACCCATGAGAAAGATGGTTCAACTACACCATGAAGCGAGTTCAAAGGTTATTGAGTTTGACCTAAAGGTTCACTTCCATAAAGTGGAAGTAGGTACATGAAGAACTCAATGTTAGTATAGTTTATCACCCCTAACTATGGTTAGTATGATCCAGACTAAAGGGTCTGATGAGGGCATATGTGCTCATTCAGGGTGATATCTAGAGATAGTTTTTGTCCTATGAAAGATGTGAAGATAACCACCATAGCCAGTATCGGGTTTTTTATGAAGCTCTGTAAGGGAGGTTGTTTCAGTCACCACTTCAGTAAGGTGATGTTGGTGAAAAGGACCACATGATGATTAGAAAAGGACCACAGTGCGTGTAGATGAAGTCACTTTGATTTTACAAGGGCTGAAAGGAGCCTAGAGACGATGAGAGTCGTGCAAAGTAGACTGACATACAAGTTACTATGGAAAAAAAAATGTGACATGAAAATCCGACCCCTCTAAGTTATAACTAAGAGAGCTGAGTCCCCGATACATGGGTCCATTAGAAATGGATGGGTGGAGAAGGTTAGGTTTGACCCTACCCCTTAGGATAGAGTAATGGGAGATGTTTTCCATGTGTCCAAATTAGAGCACTATGTGAGGTACCCCGACCATGTGCTGAGCAATGAACCTAATGAGCCCCGAGAGAGGCTGACATGGCCTGAGTCACCTGTGTAGTTTATAGACGCCAGGATGAAAGAACTCAGAGAAAAGAATATGTGATGATAAATGTTCTGTGAAAGCGCCATGAGTACGGTAAAGCCATATAGGGGCCAATGATGAACATGGAAAAGTCTTATCCTGAATTGTTTGTTTGCTTGTTTGAATTTTGAGGACAAAATTCCTATAAGAGGGGAAGGATGTTACAACCCCAATTTTTGGGTTCAAGTGGTGAGAAATATAATTTCTCATATTAAATATGTTTGAACAAATAATCATATATTTGATTGAGAATAATTGGTTTTCGTTTAAAATAGCCTTGTTGTTTGATTTTTGGGCTTTAGTGGCGATTGGGCCCAATAACAAGGAAATAACAAAGAAAATTCAATTAGTGAATGAATAATTGAATATTTGATAAAAGAAATATGTGGAAACCTCTAGAAGGCAAATCCAAAGAGGATTTCATGCCTCTTGGATTCCTTTGGTTCCAAGGAGTCTAAAGTTGCAAATAAAAGTAATAAGAAAAGAAAAGACTAATTAAGTATTTCTTTATTAAGAAATAAATTGAAAATAATGATAATATGTGGAAAATAAGTGAAAAGAGGTATAATAGGGTTATCATTTGTGAATTTTCGTATCCCAAGGATTTCTAATGTTAAAGGGAATACCAATGAGGAAAATAAAAGAGAAATAAAGAAAGATCCTCAAAAAGAATTGTTTTGATAAGAAATAAACAAGATAATGTGATATAATGTATATAGATGCATCTAAAAGGATAATAAGTATCCTTAAAAAGTAATTTCAAAATAATAAGAGTTTCTTGGGGTACAAGGATCCCAATGAAGGAAGAGGAAAGAGAAAATACCTAAATTGCAAAATAAGAGGATAATATGATACATTATTAGTGAATTTTGTGAAAAAGAAAGTATTTTCTATTAAAAGGGAAAACATGATTTCGTGATAAATAATTAAAAGGCAAGTATATACGTGGATAAGGGGGAATATTTTCATATTTAACCAAGAAATATGGAATAGTAGAGAGAAAGAGAGAGATGGTTACTCCTCAAACAAGGAAAAGTAGGTTTCCTTTCAAGAATCGGACTTGGTCCTCAAGGAGGTACGCCTTAGGGCTTCGTGTTTGCCCTTATATAAGGGTAGACTCTTCAGACCGAGCCCAAAAGATCCCCCACATGTTTTCCCCTCTTCTACCATGGTTTCTCCCATAAACCCTAACTAAAGTAAAGCAGGGTATTTTCGGAGCCACGAGGCTACATAGGGAGTCACGAGGGAGCCATGCTGCGTCCGCACTAACGTGAAGTGTTTGGGAGGGTATCCCTTCACCCTTGACTACCATGGCAGCAGCAGCACGACTGCACTGGGCGGCCGTGTTGCAGGTCTGCCCAGGTCACGTTCTGCCACCATGAGCGCAACTGAGAGCTTGGTTGGTGCGGCGGAGGGAGGCCCAGAGAATGGAGAAGGTTCCGGAGGTCGAGGGGATCCAGAGAGGAAAGGAGAGGCTCCACAAATCGCGTCTAGGGCGGCAGGGAGCGCCGTCCCATGGTTGAAGACAACCTGGTTCGCGTTGGACCGTTCTACCCCTCCGGGGTATGAAGTAGCGCCAACTTATGCAGGGGCATTTTCGTAATTCGGTTATGTTTCCAAACAAACCGTGTTGCATGGAAAGGATGATGTGGCGCAACCTGATTGGCCAAGTAAGTAATATTTTGTAAAATTTGTATCTCTTGAATGGTAACTCGGAAAATAGCAAAACTATATATCAAATTGCTCAAAAAAATGAGAGGAATCCAATAAAAATATGTCTAAAAATTAATTCCTCTTTCTATTTAAAAAGTAGTGTAAATTGTCATCTTTAATGAATTAAAGATTAAGAAACCCTATTTTGATATGATTAAAGTATTTAATGGGGTTTTAGAGTTGATGTTAACCTGTTAAAGGTAAAAAGGTACATAATATTCAAAAAGGAATAACTTTGCACATGATTAGTCTAATTTAGGGTTTATGTGCTTAAATATGCATGAATTTGAAAAGGGCATAAAGTTATCATCTTTAATGATTCAATTAAGGAAAAACCCTTAGATATGATGATAGATGGATAGTTCAAGCTGATATTAACCTGTTGTTAATGAAAGAGAAAATGGGATTTAAAAAGATGATATTTTTATATAGTTGGTTTAATTTAGGGTTCTATGTACATGAATATGCCTTAATGGGATTGGAAACCCTAATTTATGTTGATATGAATTCTAATGGTTTTAATTGTATAAATTGAAGAATAAAATGGAGATATGATTATTCGAAGATAAATTGAGTACCAATGATCTTTAATGTGAATTATTTGGATAATTAGTGTTTCCTAGTGTATAAAGGTGGAAATAGTAATAAATAAGGTTCATATATGTGAGTTGAACTATAATGAAATATGATTTATCAATTTGAAAGAAACCGAAGATGATAATTAGCCTTAATGTTTTGGATATGACCTAAAAGGATAAAGATAATAGTTTTAGTGTAAAAGAAACATATTAGACTTATTTGACATTCAATTGTGCCTACGATGCAGAAATTAGGGTTTGTGAACTAAAAGAGCATTAAAAGTGATAAATGCATAATGAAGGCTAAAAACCTAATAAAACCATAAGGTTGACCTAGAAATTATAAGGTGGAATCCAAGTTGATCTTGTGGATGTTTGAATAAAACAATGACACTTGGATGTTATGCATTATTTCCAGGATATTGTTGATTGCTTGTTAACTGTGTTGAATGTTAATGCATGGACATCAAGTTACTATGGATCATGTATGTGGTTACGATTATGAATAACCGCTATAGTTTCCCGATGGATTCCCAGATGTTTAAACGCATTGAATGCAACTAAACTGTTGGATGTCTATTTATTTCATGCAACTATAAAGTGACTATGATTATCACTATAAATGAGTATATATAACTGGCTAGATCCGGGTCCACCTCTGTTACTTTGAAAAGGCTAAAAAGGGGTAATCCTAGAGTAAGGTCTAGGTTACCCTGAGTTAAAGACTCTTTAGCAAATCCCGAGTTAAGGAGTGGTCTACTTACGAGTAGTGCCATGTGACTCAACCCTAGAAACTGGTTCACTTATAGGTGGATCATGAGGGGTTTCATGGGGATAACACAGAGGATAGGGTACTCTTGGATCGCGGAGTTATATCTAAAACGTAATATTGGTTGTTAAATAAGTAATTGAATGATTACATTGTTATCATAGTTACAAGTTTATTGTTTCCCCCACATACCAGCTTCGGCTGACCGACGTTTTGTTTGTCGGCGTTTTAGGTACAAGCCAAAAGGACAAATAGTAAATCGTCACATTGTGAAATACATGAAGAAAATACAAGGAGGATTAGTTAGCGTAGAATCATTAAGTGGATAGAAGTTAGAAATCCAAAATTTCAAAAGGTATGCAAAGTTTATTTTCTTACAGCTTTTCAATTTAGTATGTTAAAATTTGATAATTATTCTTGGTTAATTGCCGAACCTTTGATCAGAAAGGCATGGGTGAGGCTTCGACCTCTCGGTCTCCCTTAATTGGGGGTTATCGGGAGGTGGGGTCGTAACACATTATCTTACAATGCCATCATGAACTCATGTTTACAATACATTGTGATCCCAACAATACCTTTATTTCTAAAAGTGGACCATGTCTTAATATTCTGAAATTCATATTCTTATATTGTAATTAAATTCCAGATATTATTCATTCGAAGGAATCTAGTCGTTATATCTATACATATGCATGAAATCTTAATGGCATCCTTCTGCTTGAAATCATAATACATAATTATGCCTATAAATATGAGAAATCCTGACATTATATGTATATTTAAATCCTCAATACAAAACTATCCCAAATCACCAACTAAGTATGGCTACATTACTTGCATATCTTATCTTACAGTCTTATTCATTAATTTCAAACATTTCTAAGAAATCTTGTAGGAACACGATTCTGTAACTTTCTCATGGACTTGGTCCATGGATCACAACTATTTTGAGAAACATGTCTCTATTTGAAATTTTGGATATCTCAACTTATATAATTATAGAGATATGCAAATATTCTTATTTGCATTAAAATCTTAGAACATTGAACTATATAAATTATAAACGTCTTATCAGAAGACATGTAAACATATTGAACTTAAAACATGAGTACTAATGGGAATGGACCACTTACCTCTTATACAGATGGCATCAATAAGGAAGTCTCCATTCTAAGTTCCATAACTTTAATAACCTGGATATCATCATAGTTTTATCAGTCCAAGCCTATATTCTCTCTTTCTATTTCTAAATCTCAAAACCCCATCTTCCTAACTACATATACCAACTTAGGGTTCTTATTTAGACTAAACATAACTTTAATCTAAAATCACCATAAAATCTTGGCATTAAAATAAAATAAAACTCATACTATATAATAAATATTATCCTTATACTCAAATAAGGCATAAATCGTCTTATGCACTAATATGAACATATACTTCATATAATGAGAATAATTCTCAAACATAGTCACATATTCTAAACTTACTGACTCAATTAGGAAATCAAAGTAGAATACCATCAAATTACTAATATCAAGCCTAATTGGCCATACATATATCACTTCTAGTGTCAGGATAATTATTTATTATTCTTTCATAATGGCTACTCGTCTAAAACTAAATACTAATATAATAGCAAAAGAAACTTCATCAAATATCTAGAAAAGTATTCATATAATATATGAATGATCATGTATTAAAATATCAGGTCATTTAAAATCATATCATGGGTGAAATACCCAAAATACCCTTATTAGGGTTTATATTAAAAACCTCACTAAAACTTCATATATGAAAGATCAGAATCTGAATTAATGTTAAACATATCAAAATACACATTCAGTAAAATTTGTATGAATTTCTAAAGGCGTTTACTATTTTTAATTGGCAAAACATCAAAATCATATAGTTTTGACTACCTAGAATATAATAAATAGAAGACATCAAAATCATACTTTTTAACTATTTTTATAGGATAGCATACTCGAAGAGCTTTCCATAGGTATCTTGCTTGTCCCAAACTGAGATCTGTAGCTCAAGATATGAATTTTTGAAATTACCTCAGTTTGGATCAATCCCAACCACTGATTTGGGATCCAAAGGGCCGAGATGGTGGCGCCCCTTCCCTTCTCCTTTCTCCGCACGATACAGGGATTGTGCTCCCCTGTTGTGCCGTGAAAATAGGGCGCCGGCCGTGGAGCTGCTCTCCGGCCCGCCTTGCTCGTCCCTTGGCCACCGCAAGTCACGACGTGAACATGTTGGTCTCTCCGACTTGCTACTCACTAATCTATGTCCTTTGATCTTGCACAAGAGCCCATGAGAGGCACCTGCTCCCCCTTCTTGCAACCATCAGCTCCCCTATTTTTGGGAAAGAACAAGGCAACGCTTGGAAGTCTTGGTACTCCCAGCTCGCGGCTCGGCCGCTGAGATGACATTAAGGATGCTCATCGATCTCCCTATAGTGATTCAACCCCCTTGTGGTATGCATTTAGGCACCAAGAGGCAGTGGTGGATGAGTTATCTCAAAACCACCGCCGCCTGTCTCTTCTTCAGTTTCTGACTTCTCCTTCTTAATTTGTTCTTATGTAAAACCCTAGTGACGTCACCCTCACTTCTGATCCACTCATCCCAAGCCTTATAACATCGTATCCTTTCCTAATTTAGCACGAGATCCGGCCCGACTGGGATTCTGGATGAATCCTTGTTCCAAAAGAGGGCGTTCTTTCTTCCTTTTTTTTTCCGCCTGCCCTTCTCTGAACCGGAAATTTGGCTGTGAATCCATAGGTTCAACTCTCGATTCCCTTGGTTTAATGCTAATACGGGCATTAACACAATATATCATTTATAATTCCTTTTAAGTTTTCTATAGGCTACCCCTGGGACCACTTGGTCATATAATTAACCAACACATCATACAAATACTACCTACTTCCTCATGACCTAAATCAACAAAATGAATCATTGAAATCATATCAACTCTTATACATGTCATTGACCATTAAGATCTTTCAATACATTGCACTAGGCCATCAACCTATGTCAATAGTGATACTAAGGCCTTTATCTCCATTTATTCAATATAAACTTGTATCCAACACATTTATTTACTTAAACATTAATAATTATCACACCATGTCCATTAGTCACATCATTGATCATTCATTCATATTCATCCATACTCAATTACTAATTTTGGCATATAAGACATCTTTTATGAACTCGTTGCACATTAAACCATGGGTAGGTTTACTTTCTTTCTTAGTGAAATCTTACTAAGAAAAACCACATTAAGCCTTTTAAATTATCTATGAAATTTGGGATGTTATATACTTGTGTAATCACCAACATTTTACATGGATATGGGGTACACACTACAAAATCTTCAAATCTTATAAATATTTTAGCTACCTGTGAATTCAAAGTTTGTTTGGTATTAAGTTCTAGAAGATTAAGTGTCATGAAGGTAATAATCCACCTATGGCTCCTGGCTCATTATAAATGACTTTTGGGTTCAGACTAGCAATCGAGATGTTGGCATGGACCTCACTGATATGTTTTATATTATAATGATGTTGAAGCTTAACCTCATACTTTCTTCACATGTATTCTAACAAAAAATTGGGAACATCGTTTTTATCACAATTATGTACATAAAAATACATTTCATTGTATTTAACACATATTTTTGTGCAACACTTCTTATATCACCATTTCGAAACAACATAAGTCTTCCTTGGATGCTTGTATTTTTTGGTGTATCTTGTATCAAAGAAATAAAAATATTATATAAAATGTTTGATCCAATTTAAATTAAACTTTCTCTTACATCTCTTTTCAATTTTCCTTTGAAAACTCTTATACATGTGATGTGATTTCACCCTACAAGGACAAATTGTTTGGCATTAACATGGATTTTTTTAGTAAAGGAGAATGGGGAGGACTGATAACCTAAGCAACCCCTCTCCTTTTCGTCCCTCTTGGAGGTTACAGATGAAGGGGGCTTAACTCAAGGGAAGGAGGGAGAGGGCTGCTTGAGGCAATGGCGGTGAAGATGTCCCACTACAACTATTTTATCTACTACTTTATATTATTTTTGAGGGTTGATTAAGGGGATCCCACCCATTTCATTATAGATGCGACAAAAACTATTAAATTGTCTTTGTGCGTGGCCCATATCATCAACCATATGAGTTTCTTTTCTTGGTAGATGATTCAATACTACTTGTACCACTTGCATCTATTCTTCTCGTCTCTGAATAGTTTTCGCGCTTATGACTGCTACCTTTTTAATACATGGAATGAATGTTAAATAACTTATGAACCATTTATATACTCGTTTGACAATATATCTGTCCATATATTAGAGTGTACTCATTATGATGTATGTTATGTCAAAATTTATAGCATTTTAAAATCTTAATTTTATCTTGTGAAGTCTTACACTCATTATGATGCATGTTTTGCTGAGATCTCATATAAGAATTAAAATTATTTCAAGTTTTATATAATTAAATATACTATCAAAACATCTGCACGAAGATCCTTATGGACCACTAAGGGCTCCTTTTATTTTTTTATATAGATGGATTTCAAGAAATACTGCATTTAGATAAGCCCAATGTAAGTTTTTATAAAAATTTAAAAAATTATGTAATACCAAACTTTGCGATTGGTTCATTCGGCTTTTCCTTGGCGGACCCGTCACATATGTAAAATGTTGTAGCTTGAGAACATGCATGTTTGATTATCCATGTTTTGCTGTATTGGATTGTCAATGGATCCATATGTACAAATATCATCTTTAGTTTGTAGGATTCTGCGATCTAGGAGATTCCGCATTTCAGTTTCCATCAGAATTCTCCCTGAGATTATATCCAGCGTGGATTAGACGGCAGGTCAAGAAAAAAAACCTCACACTTATCAATTTTAACAAACCAAACATAAAATTTAACTTTATCAAATTCTGACAATACATCATTGTACTGATTGGACGAATAGAATACAAAAATTTTAAAAATCCCACTAACCAAAAGTGCCCAACATGGAAAGTTTTGCTTTATCTCGGTGGAGGGTGATTTTGAAAAGGATTGCTGCTCGTCCGAAAATGCAGGCCTTTACTATGCTCCTCCAAACCAAATCTCAGATTTGTTTTGCTGGATCCTAAATGCGATCCAATCCGGCCCAGGCTAAAAATCGCGCCCTAACTGAAAACCTCGACCGGCCTTTGCTGTAAGCTCGTAACGTCTGGAACGTCTTCGCCTTAAAGGGCCTTTACAGTTTGTGTCAGACAATAGAGAGGCCTCGTCCGAACCAGCACTTTCTGCCGGCGGATCCCTCGAGACGCCTGCGGCACTTGTATACGAACCAAATATCATAGACAAGGTGACATTTTACATTTTGGCCTATTAAAATATTTCAACATGCAGGTTTGGGCTCAGGAGGTGACAAGTACTCAAGATTTTCTGCTTATTTATTTTCTGATTTCTGATATGGATGACGAAAAAAACATTTTTTAAAGCTGTTTAATATAGTTGAATAATATTAAGAATACAGAGCAAATTAACCTCACCAGTCATCCCCTATCTTCTCTTACAGCCTCTGCCTGCAGCCACCAGTGGTGGTTGATTTTCGTAGCATCCGCAACTTCTTCCCAACATCAATACTCGAATCACGCTGCTTCTCCTAATAGCAACAACGTGCAATTAATAGGATTAGAAGTGTGAGGGGGAGTTGAAGGAGTGAGGCGGAGGTAAGAGGGAGGATGGCATACCGTGGTAGGAAGCTGGGGCTTATGATGCTTTGTCAATTATCCAAGTTTAGATCCGGACTCGTGTCACTCTGGATAAAAAA